>JAHZNP010000596.1:0-47994 GCA_020615345.1 Triops cancriformis
TAATAATTATTTCATAGATAGCTGAAGTTATGAGGCTAATAACTACTGTGGCATTTAAATTTTGATCTTTTACAACTGCCTGCCATTTCGTCGTGATATTTAACCAAGCTTATTGTAATTCATTTTATCGTGATATTTTTTGACGGCTCACTCGAAGTGAAATACAATTTCTGCTTATTTTCAGTTTGCCCAGTTGTATTACTTATTGCTCTTTATGTGGGTTCCTACTTATTTAGTAGTAAAACAGGAGATACGACTTTTCTACGCTGTTTTTCGTAGAATGTAAAACAGAATAAATTATGTTTGAATTCGCACGTAGCCTACAGTAGGAACCCACATAAAGAGCAATAAGTAATACAACTAGTCAAACTGAAAATAAGCAAATAGGTTTAGCTGCTGATTGGTAGAACGTCCTGTCACAGGACTCGCGTGGTGAAAGGGTCTGGCAGCGAAGGGATAGGGCCATTTCAGCCTCGTGTCCCCATAGTTTTTTTTTGCTCAGTACTGTACGTAGTTGATACGTTTGTCAGGTTTAAGTTACGCCGACCGTTACACACTCGATTACACCGACATGTAAATTCTAAGACAATTTTCACCTGCGAATATTCTGGAAGACTAGCCTATATTTCTTTTGCAAGCAACGAAAGCGTGGTTGCCCAACCCTATCAGAACTCGCTAGCGTTGGCAAATTGAAGGAAGATGTTGGCAAAATAGTGTTTCCGGAAGGTACACATGAGTTGCCTTTGCCAATTAAATTCGTAATTACCAGACTACGCAGTTGATAGTACCGAAGATTCGTTATTTAAGCTTCAATTCTTCTCGGTTTCAGTATTAGCGGCCGAGGTATGTTATTGAACCGCGCATGCTAAACCCATTATTCGTGGGTCGCGCAGGACTTGAGCATTCACAGTCATCCTGTATTCTTCAGCCGTGGGGTTCTATGCAGTGTAAGAAAAATTCGTACATATCAACCGTGTTGATTGCATGAAAAATATTGTTGGGAGGGCCAAAAAAAAAACTTTTTTGACCAGCTTAGAAAAAAAAAACAAAGCCTCTGAGCAACCGTTTCCAGTTGTTGGGATTCACTAGTTATATAGCAATGTTGACCAAAAAAATTCTGTCAAATGTAGACCAGTTATTCACGGTTTCTGAATAAGGGTTATGTTATCGAAATAAAACGAAATCAACCAAGTTCCGTTTATAATTTGCCACTCAAAATAAATTTACAGCAAAAGCAAGAGGCAATAATCTAGTCTCAAAGTAAATTAGGTTTAATCAGTTCCATTTCGCTTACAATCACACAACGGGACAAACAAAAATATTCAGGTTGCTGTGAATCCCAAATTTAGGCTCGATTCAGTTTCTCAATAGCATCGACGTCTTCCGTGTCCAACTTGACAATTGGCCGACCTAGATTACAATAAAAACAGCGTAATTATTTATTAATTTGTCAATTCGGATGTGCTATGAATATTGTTCTTGTTGTTTTACCGAAATGCTGTTCGATTTGTTTCATCACTTCAAAAGAACGTTGTCCATCCACAAGATTAATTGCCAGCCCAGTTTTACCGAAACGACCAGTACGACCGATACGATGTAAATAGGTCTCGCAATCTGGTTGCCCGCTCTGGTCAACAGGTAAATCGAAGTTCACTACAATCGTAACTTGCTCTACGTCAATTCCTATGGAATAAATTATCGTTGTTAACTGCAACAAGTTCTAAATTTTACATTTCGTTCACTCTTTAAGTTCTACACACCTCGAGCTAAAACGTTGGTGGTAATAAGGATTTTTTCTTTTCCTTCTCGGAATCGATTCAATATGTTGATACGCTGGTCTATCTCCAATTCTCCGCTCAATAATGCTACCGCATGACCGTCTTTTGTCATGGCGTCCGCCAACCACGACGCAATCCGACGAGTCTAAATAGATCCAAAATCAGTAAATTTCCGTATTATCCGCAAAAAAACTTTGTCCAATATTTCAATAAGTAACTCACATGACAGAAAATCATTGCTTGACCAATTGTGACCACGCCATAGATGTTTGCAATGGCTTGATACTTGTCTTCCTTGTTTTGGCACACGACGTAATATTGCTTAATGGTGTCTAGAGACTCCTCCTCCCTTTTCAATCGGAAAATGACCGGTTTGCTTACAATTGCATCCGCAAAATCCATCACTTCTTTGTCATAAGTGGCCGAAAACAGCATCATTTGGCTTTCTGGTGGAATCATTCTTTGTAAAAGGGGAGAAAATAAAGAAAAAGAACTATCAATATCCAACAGCTTCATCGCGCTTTTGAAAGACTTACCTATGGATTCTACAACTTTGGTCTTGATGACCCTGCGTGGCAATCATGACGTCAGCTTCGTCGAGTACAAATACAGCGATTTTGCTTAAATCAAAGCAGCGCAGTTTCATGCCCCAGTCCAAAACTTTACCGGGCGTCCCAATAAGAATGTGATCAGTGAGTTTGGTACCTCGGGGTATCTCTTCTCCTCGTACAGCGTAGCGAATACGAATTTCAGGACAGAACTGGGCCATTTTACGAGCAACTTCACCAGTTTGTAACGCAAGCTCGTAAGTTGGGGACAAGCACAAAATCTGTCAAAGAACAAATACCTTGAAACTTTTTCTTACGAACAAACTAAAAATACTTTACATGAGGATAGTTTCTCGTCGGATCCACACGACTCAGCATCGCTAAAACAAAAGCAGCGGTTTTGCCGGTACCGGACTGGGATTGAGCGATCATGTTCTTAGGACTGAATATTTCACACTATGAGTCTGCAATTATTAGTAGTTAGGGAAACTCACGGGTCTACTAGAAGTGTAGGTAACGCCAATCCTTGGATCTTGGAAGGGGCGCTGAATCCCATGGCGTAGACACCTTTCAACAACGACGGCTTCCTAAAGAAAAGAAGAAACGGCATAAGAATGCGTTTTGTATTTCTCAGTAACTTACAGATTGAGGTCTTCAAATGATTTGATGGAATGTAGAGGAGAGTTGGGATCTCGCCGTAAGATTTCAATGTCGTGACGGTTCTCGATCAAACCTTTGCGGATGACTTTCTGCAGAAGGGATTTTTCCGCGGCAGAAATCTGCTCAGAGTCCTCAGTCTGCTCTTCAGACGTAGAAGCGCTCGGTAGCTGAGAAGCGCCATTAGCCGCTCCAGTGTTAGGCGCAATCCTAACTTTACTGACCTGTATGAATTCTCCGGTATAATACATGCAAAGGTTGTACGTAATAAAAAATGAAGGATGAAAAATATAACGAAAGAAGTAAGCGGAAAGAGTTAGATCTCTTTTTTCACAGAGAATGCTAAACTCTTTAAGTTGGGTTTCTATGAGCAAGTTCACCTATGGCGTAATCAGACAAAAATAACGTGTTTTACCTGTGAAATCAAGCCTTGTTCAAGTTCTTGTTTGTCAGCAGCGGCAGCCCAATCTTCATCAGCCATTGTCAGCACTAATTAGCTATTACAAGAAAAGTAGCAAAAATGTCAATGACAACACAAGAAACCACGCGAGTTTATCCGATGTTGTCAACCGGCTAGGTCTGTAGAATGCGCCTCAGTTACCAAACAGCTGTGACTGCAATGCCCCGCCTATCAGTTAAATAACTTTGTAGGGCACAGACAACGGAGGCGTGGTCTAATCTTATGGCGCAAACTGTCGCAATGCTTGGATAAATATAATAAAATCTCTCGAGTAAGCTGTGTTCTTTTTAGCTATGCAAGTAGCAAACTTTGTTCTGTCATTTGATGGAACAGGAACGTACTGCCTTCCACTGAGTGGTTTTTGCACAGCATCCTTCCCATAAGCGTTGTACATTTCGGGGGTTATTTTGGTGGGAGTTGAATAAGTCATTTTGGTAGTCCACGGAGCCAAATAAGCTTCAAATTACACATAGCTCGTGCTTTGGTCGTTGTTTTTCAATATTATTCATGTACAGCATAGTAGTTCGTGAATCACGATTTTCTTCGGTAGTATGTTTGCTCTTCGGACGTTTGAAAGTATTTCACACCAAGGTTCATTTGCTTCCGAAAATATTGAATGACTTGCTGAGCACCGTAATTATCGAATTTTCTGTTCTTTTTCTTGGTTCTTTTCCTTTCCTATTGCAAGTTTTTCTTCAGTTTTGTGAACAGGACTCATACATTATTTGTACTGTATAGTACTCGTAAAAAAACGGGCCCAACAAACCGCCCTATGCTAGCGTCCCACCCCACTGGGAGGAAGACGTGTGGGTCACAAACATTAGAAAAACAATAAAATGGGACAACGCTCGCGCAATTGCCGTGGCACTAGAATAGGAGAGTTTTGTTGGGCCCGTTTTTTTTACGAGTACTGTAAGTTCCAGGCAGGGTTGTTGTCGAGACCGACCTTCTCGAGATCGAGACGAGACCGAGACCTTCCAATTGGTTTCGAGATCGAGACGAGATCGAGACCACCAAGAATGGTCGAGACCGAGATCTGACTCGAGGTCTCGAGATCGAGACAGGTCTCGAGACCAGCACTGGTCTCGAGACCAAACCCGATCTCGAGACAGACGTAAAATGGTCAGCAGAATCTTCACTGATTACAAGTTTAGGATATATATTTAAAAACGTAGGAGATTATTCGCCACTTTCATAAAACTTTCAATTACAGTATTTTTGTTTGAAGGCTACGGGTTACCTAACCGAGATATAGCCGAGATTTCCTTCCTATCCTTTTTTAACATACCTGACAAAAGCGGAAGTTATCCCTGTCTTTTCACGAAGATCTGTCCGATTTGGGCAAAACTTGCACGTCGCAACGCACTTCTCACGAGATCATCACAATATTGATAATCTTTATATGCAAATTTAACAATAGAACGAATCTTGTCGGTGCTCTTTTTTTGTCCATTTTGTGCGCGTGTTTAACCTCAACTGACTTTTTTTCCTATGTCCTAAAACGGCGTATTTTAAAACTTCCTTGATTTAGCAAAATATCGCATGTGCCGGCTTAAAAAAGGCAATTTTGTGCATATGCAAGGGAAAACACAGAGATGGGGTCATTTGCAAGACTCCGCTAGTTTTGTATTTCCCTTTCTTTTAGCTTTGCCGCATGCACAAAACTTAACCAAGGTGTCTTCTGGGGCAATTATCACCTCGCCTTGAATAGCAGTTGCGAACCCGACGTTGGCAAAATGGGGTGGGCTACGGGAAATCAGAGCTTTTCGCCTAAGGTCTCAAGTAATGAAAGATAGGTCTCGAGACCATGACCTTCGAGATCGAGATCAAGACCGGGCTAAAATTTTCGAGACCGAGACGAGACCGAGACCTATGGGCCCTCGAGACCGGTCTCGAGACCGAGACCTGGTCTCGAGATCACAACCCTGGTTCCAGGACCGTTCCTACACAGTTCTGCGCCTTAGGCAAAATCACAATTCTGTCCCCCGCCCCAACTTGAAAACTTGATTTACGATTTTCCGTTTAACATTTAAGTTATTTGAAAACACATATGCACTTAATACAATCGTCTTAAATACGTCTATTGGATTTTCTTTCCTCGCACATTTAGTCATGACAATGCTTCGATTTTATCATTGAAGTCAATTAATTTTGTTACATCGGCTTCAATACCAAAGGACGCAAGCGTGTTTAAGATTTCATTTCTCGCAAATTCAACCGTTTCTTAAGACAATTCAGTACAAAAAGGTTTAGCAGTGTACAAATCAATTAAAATTCAGTGAAAACTAATTGAACCAGGATAATATCAATAGAAATTGTGATTTTAAAAAATTATAGCCTATGCATTTGCATGTCGCGTGGTAGTATTGAAGATATTCTATCGACAAGATTTCCAGAATAGAAGATCAGCGTGCAGTGCATTATTGCAGATCGTTCTACTGTAGGACTATAGTCCTAGCCATTATATGACATTATATGTAAAAGGAAGTAGTCTATAGATTACTTTAATTTAATTAGTCCTTATTACAATAAGTACTACATAATGTTAATATTATAAATAGTAGATTAATAATTAATATTTAATAAAATATTAACAATTATATAAATAATATTATATGTAATCTATAGGTTACTTCCTTTTCCATATAAATGTCATGGTAATAAATGCAACTTTCCGTACCACTAGTTATTCTGTTAAAGTAATTCTTCGTATGAGGTCCTTATACCTGGAGAATAACTATTCTCTTTTAAACGTAGAAAGTCACGAAATGAGACGCATATGTAACGTTCACAAAACGGAATGTATTATAGGAACCAGTCTGTATCAGATGTTCAGCTCGTATAGAGCAAAAAGGAATTCTCATTAGTGACCATCGCCGCAACGGTTACATTTGCAATCTGACGGCTCCCGTAGCTTAACCTCCAGTGTAGACAAAGGGCCGCTTAAACGAGTTCCATCGGCATCGAAGCATCTTGTCAAAACCACGTAACGTTCTCGTAGGTAGGACTCGCGGCAACACATACACTCCTGTACTCATTGACAAATAAAAATATGGCGTTGGACTAATCAGGTTAACGTTAATATTTACTTTCAAAAATCCGCTGTGATGGAGAGCTGACGGTTGGACTTGTGACGCACACAATCCTTCGCATTTGCTAACAGTTATGTCATCTTCGCAACTCCTCTCTAGAACTCCCTGCTCATTATATTCCTCTGTAAAATATTTAAGTCGCATGATTAATTGCGTGTTCCGTCCATTTCACGGTTAACGCACCAAATAACAGTTATGTTGAGAAATTACCTTTAGTTACGTGAACTGTGGATGGAAGCGTCTCGCAACTACTTATCTGATTTTTCAAATTCTGGGCTGTTGTTAGACATAACAAAGTCATGAAAAGCAACGCAGGGACCTCCATGAATGACGAAGTCGAACTCTTCCCGAATGCTAGAAATAGCTCGTGGCTATGCCAACTGCAATAAACGTCCGAAAACCTCCGGTACTTATACTCTCATTCCTGGACCTCTTGCAATGGGGTTACTTTTCTGTCCCTACTTTTTCCTCTGACCTCAATATCACTTATAGATCCTTAATGAGTATTCACTCACTATTAGGACTAAACAATTAAGGGAAACTGACCATAACGTATTCCCCTGTCAGACATCGCTTTGAAGCACAGCGGTGTCTAAATGTCAATCCTAGTTCCTATCAAATTCTCCCTCTCTCTTCTACTCTTTTTTTGGTTCATATACCATTCTTCCCCCGAAACAATACACCATTACGAACTTACAGCCGCCACGACTGCTGTTCTTGAGCTTTATTATTTTTTTCGCAAAAAAATCTTTCATTTCTACGCGAGTCACTGATTCTACATTCTACGGGAACAAGTAATCAATATGCGAAAGATGAAGACAGTGATTCACCTGAGAAAAAAAGAGGGTGGCGGGCAACAAAAGATTCTTTACTTAAAACATTTTCATTAGTAAAGGACTTTGTGGTATATATTTCCTTTGTGGAGAAAAAACACAGGGAAGAATGCTTGTAACATATACTATGGTTGCATACGGAACGCAAGCGCATATGGAAAGTTCAGGGTGGTGTACACTCCATTAGGCAAAAATAAAAGGCCTTTTGATATAAAAGGACGACAACCCACAAAGAAGCTGCTTATTCTCATCCATTCTTTGACGCAAGGCTGAAGAACCAAAAATGGCCAGTCACTGCTGTTGGACTCCTTGTCTTGTGTCGATCTTCGCTTTGCTACTCGTAGGCATTCGTGCGGACGACTGCCACTTGACGCCAGTAATTCACGTTCTACAGCATCCTGGGTGCATTCCCAAGCCGATTCCGTCCTTTGCCTGTGTCGGCAAATGCAGCAGCTACGTGCAAGTGTGTCTAAAGAAAGAATAGAAAGAAAAAACAACAGTTTTCTCCCAACTTTGTCTCACTGAACTCCGACTCCTTTTGAATTTGTCTAGGTTTCCGGTTCCAAGTTATGGCAAACGGAGCGATCTTGCATGTGCTGCCAGGAAAGTGGTGAGCGCGAAGCGACCGTTAACTTGGTGTGTCCACGAGCTCCGGCAGGCGAGCCTAAGATCCGAAAAGTAACTCACATCTTTCATGCCTTCGTAGTCATAGTAAAGACAAGTTACGTTTCTGCAGGTCGTAACACGTGCTCCAGTAGATTGCATGTGTCGTCCGTGTAATTCGGTTGAAGAAGGGTCGGTGCTGCCGCAGGAAATGGCGAGGTACATGGACGACGGGACTTTGGCTTCTTTGTCTTTCAAATTCTAGTTTTGCAGCACTGTAAATGTACAAAAAGTAAAGAGTTTACGCATTTCACACCACTTGACTAGGACTTGCATTGGAAATTTCTGTATTGCTTTTTTTTCGTACACAAATAAACATTTAAACACTTGCCGCTCGTTTCGGTTTTCGAGCTGCTTCTGAAACATCCCGCTGGCAAGAGTGGCACCCAATAAAGAAATACGCCAGCTTCGCGAAAAAAAAAATTCAAATATAATGGGGCTTCCTCCAATAATAAGTTTTGTACAAGTTATATACACAATATAACAACAAACCTATCGACATTTTTACTGTTTTCCACTCGAACTTAAAAGCTGCTACGATACATTCGCAAAATTCTTATTTTTCACTCTTGCGATTAAGTACAAGGAGAGTCCAGGCATTTTCATGTTCCAACGCCTTCCTATTTCATCCCAGGTTCACTTTCCCGATCACCGGTGGCGACAAAGTTTGATTGCGGATTTCTAGGAATACGTTTTTTCTTTATTTCTATTCAGACACTGGAAGCACGTTCGTCTTATGTTCTGTGGCTAAAGAATTACAGATGTATGCAACACAATCTCTCTCCCCATTGAATATCCAGAGAGACATTGCGTGCGATCATGAAGTTTCAAATGCAAGCTACACAAGACATCACCCTTTATGAATTCTTTTCCGACCAAAGAATCAAAATTCATTCTTGGCCTTAGGGAAGACCATGTATCTAAGAATTAACGACTTGCGAAAAGTTGTAGAGAGCTGGGGAAACGTGGCAAGAGTTTCTGTGTTTTTGACTAGCTTGCACACCCTTTATAAACTGTCAATAGCCGCTTCATCATTTTTTTTCTGAAAATGGGGGAACAAGTAACAACCCTCTTTGGTGTACAAACGTGTGGTAACACAATTCATAACTTCGCCCCTCGTTTCTTTTTAATAAGACGGGCGGTAGGGGGGTGCTGTGAGGTCTTTGGCATCGCGACTGTATGCCAGGTCTGTGGCCAGACCTGGAGACGAAGAAGCCCCTTCTGGCGCTTCGCGTTCACCTTTCCCTAAGGAGGTGTTGGCGTAAAGAACTTTGGGATCGTAAAAATTCGAGACTGTTGATCCGTCTACCGATGTGGGATGAGGATTGGCCCGAGAGGGGATCGGAGGAGGTAGTGTCGGGGGACCAGCCCCTACGGGGTAGTTGCGATTGGGGTCTACTGGGGACACCATGCCGTACGGCAGTTGTCTGGTTACCCCCGGCGGGTGCCTGGGGTGGGTCCCTTGCAGGGTAGGGTACACTTTGGAAGGATCGGTGTTCGTGTTGTAAGGTCCATGGCCTTCCTGGTGCGGAACTCCCGGTCGCCCCACTACTGCCGGGTTGCTGTTCATCGGACAGAGACCTCTATGGGGATGGGGGTGGGGGTACACGGTTTGGATCAATGCCGGCGTGGAAGAACTGGGTTTCAGAGGGTAATGTTGTTGAGGTGGGTGGGAAGGGTGCTGAGGATGATAGTGAGGGTGCAGAGGGTAGTGCTGGTCCGGTGGACTTTGAGTGGGAGACAAGGTTCTGGGAGTGTGCAGCGCGCTGGGATTAACGAGTTCGACGCGTTGGTAAGGTTCACCCGCCGGTGGCGCTCGGCGCGCTGTGCCGTAGGCCGAAATGTTGGCTTGCGGCTGTTGCTGCTGCTGCTGTTGGGAAGGTACCCGCTCAAGGGTTTGCGATCGGATAGGATTGCTGGGGTGGTGACGCAGAAGCAGAGCGCCAGGAGCCTCCTTACTTCCCTTGAGGATGGGTCGCAGGTTTTGCTGGTTACTGGCAGTGCCCACGTGTTGGAAGAGGTCTCCGGTGGAGGCGTACACCTGAAGAACGCCGGGATGCCTGGGACCGAACACGGTACCGGTGTACGGGTGATGGACTTCTTGATGGGGAAGGGTAAAATAACCTGCCGCGTGCGTTTCTTCTTGGAGGGCCGGAAGCATGGAACGCCGTTTTTCCCGCAGGTCGACCGTACCACCAGCTGTCGTGGTGGTTGTCAGCGTCCCCGTGGTAGTAGTCGGGTTAGCATGGTCATCTTGCGGGTAGGGCCAGGTCGAATGACTCCCCGCGCGAGCCTGGGAAGCTAAAGCCGGCGGTTGCAGTTGGGCTTGCATTTGCTGGAGGATCTCTGAGGTAGTGCTGAAGCGAGGCTTAATACCTCGCACGGAAGGCCGTCTTAAGAATCCATAGTCCTCCGTTTCGTCATCAGCCCCATTGTACCGCTGGCGCATTCGCTCAATCCGGTCCAAGCCTTGTCGCACAAACTGAGCCAATTCATCCGACTCGGCCGTCAGTTCCAAGTCTCCGTTCGTCATACTGTTATCGTGCGAGCCGAGACCACTATCTCCGGAGCTGCCTGAGCTGCGCGAGCCCCCTGCATCCTCATGCCGTAGCTCCTCAGCCAACAGGGCCCTCGCCATGTGCATGGCACACCCTGCGTTCGCACTACTAGGATCACCGTTCAAAACAGCTTCAATGTCTTCTAAACTGTAGGAATCTGCACCCGAAGATTGCGAGTCCAAAGAGCCGGCATCTTTCCGATCGTCCGGAACCCGCAGTAAATGTCCGCGGGTTGGAATCGGTGGGGGTTGCAGATACCGCTGCTGTTGTTTCTGCTGAGGATGCAACGGAACAGTTTGTCGGTTTGAGCGGTAGATTTGATCCGTCTGCGGCACCACGTTGGGTAATCGGCCCAGTAATTCTCCTTGCGAGTCCAACCCCACCTTTTTGGGCAAGATATGCACCACGTGATGTTTCCGGATAGGGCGCAACTTGGGTTCCACTTCCGAAGGAGGAGGAGGCGACAAGCTGCGGTTCAAAACACTTTTGTTGACCTTCCACTGCCGAAGGTCTTGCGCAACCTGGGGCTCCTGTTGACTATGGGCTGTTTTGTCTTTGCTTTTATCTTTCTTCGACTTGAAAAACAGCTCGTTTAACTTTTTGTACGTGGATGTGTTACTGCTCCTGGAGATCGAACCGGGATCCGATGCCGCGCTTGCGGTCATTTGGATGACGGGCACGTCCAGTACTTGGGGAAAAACTTGCGGCCGTTGATCCATCTCTTGAGGTCCCGTCTGCAGCTCGGACACTTTTTCGGAAGGATTACGGACTTCCGAGCGACCATCATCCGCTTCGGTAGCTTCCTTGGAGACATCCGACACCGCCTCGCTTGCCTGAGCTTCCGTTGATGCCGCAGTTGATCCGTAGGCCGAATCCTCCTGCTCGTCACTCATGTCCGTCAACCAGCGGAGTCGTTCGACTAGCGAATCAACGCTTTTGCTGCCTGCGCGAGCTGCCTGCTGACTCTCGTAGATATTCACCGGACTCCGTGCCCGAATTTCCTCGGTTCTCCAATTCGCGGTAGGCGTTGCCAAACTCAGTTCCTTCTCCTCGCCTTCGTTACGACCTAGCTCCATAGCTTCCCTGACGCGGCGCCGCCCCTCATACCTGTAACAAAACCATGCGTGAATAAATGCCTTCCAACAAACGTTCCCGTAATTTCATCTTGCCACACAAAAATACCATTGGGCAACAAAACGCATAAAAAAAGGAAAACAAGTAAAAAAAATCGCTACATCCGTTAAGGGCGTCTAACGTTTTGCGTGCACGCGAAAAGCATTCTACGACAAAACAATGTCTATTTAATTGCTTTTAACCTCGACCCATTAAAAAGGACGTTGAAATCCGACACATTCTTATCCTTAAAAATTAGAATAAAAATACGTACATCAGTACTTCGAAGTTTCTATGCATCCCCCAAAAATCTAACTTCAATCTTAACAAAGGAGAAATTCAAATTTTCAACACACGAAACTTCCACTTGGAATACAACTAGTAACATACAAGAATTGTGCTTACTTTTGCGCAACTTCCGCTTCGGTTAGCATAACCGTCCGGTATGTCGGGATCTCCTTTCCACCTCCAGCACTGCTACTGTTGCTATGACCCGCAGATGCCGACGAGTTTTCAGGGTAATCCTGTAGGAGTTTCCGTGCTCTGGGGAACAACTGTTGAAACGCGGAATTACTCCGACTACCGGCGTTTCCCATTCCACTGCTGCCTTTCTTTCCGCCACTGGTGTTGTCATCGTCACCACCTTTACCGTGGCCGGTCTTGGAGTCTTCGCCACCGTTTGCTGCCGCACGTCCCGCTCTGTCCAACTCATCACCTTCTTCAGTATCTGTGTTGGGATCATCCACAAATCGCACCCCTGTCCGGGTTTCGCCCATTCCTCGCCAGGTTTTCCCGCCTTTGAGAATGCCATGCTTGGGCTGAGTCGCTAAACCTAAGATGGCTCCCCGTGCTCCGAAATCGTCCTCCTCGTCTTCTGCCCCGTCTCCGCCGTAGTTGGGATTGTCGGCTGGCCCCACCATGGTAGGATGGTCACTCGTTTCGGGCGGATCTTCGACAAGTTCGGGCTCTGGGTCGGTAAATGAAGTCACCTTTTCGGCTCCGCAGCCTGACGCCGTATGGCAGTGCATGGGAGCCTCTGCTGCCACAGGGTCTCCTAGTGACGAGGAGGATCGTTCCTGCATGCTTACTACTTCCTCTGGAGCTGAGGATGGGGGAGAGGGCGGTTCTTGAGTCGAGTTACCGCTGGAATGCGTGTCAACGTAGACTGTTCCATTTCCTGTGTCACTCTGGGCCTGCCCTTCTTCAAGTGCCGGTACTGCAGGACAAGGCGACTCGACTGGGGTGTTATCTTTGTCCGACCGCATTTCGGTCTCCACACTTGAGTCCGAACCTAAGTACAATCCCACACAGGGAAAATGCAAAAAAAGGGGGAAACATTGTTAAAAAATGGTTTCAAAACGAACCTAACGAAAAAGGCCAACATAACCCCTGTTTCTCCTGTAACCGTTACTTCCTCTGACTTTTTACAAGTGCATGCCCTGTTACAACTGCGAACAAGATGCAGGCGCGAGATCGGGTTTCACGTCAGAAGGGAAACTAACAGGTTTTCACTTGCCTTGATTTAATTCGTAGAGCGGTGGGAGTGCTAGGTTTCCAAAAACGAGCCCTGAGTGTGACTACGCAATTACTCTACACATTATACTTGTAATACTCCTACATAGTTCTCTTTTCACACACAAAAAAAAAGAAAGAGAAGGCGAGTAACATTCCAAGAACTCGTAAACCCGTGAAACTTCCCCAAAGGGTGAAAATAAGCCTATTAGAATTTACGACTATTTTAACTATCCTGACGTAATCAACGGTTACAAAAATAAAATACAAGTCCGCCTAATAATCCTCATTTTAACCGGTCATAACTTCAGCAACGTTGCCCAAGAACCGGCTTTGTTTCGTTGATTTTACGTAAACTATTGTCTAATGCCTAATACTTTAGGATAATGACAACATCTCTTTAGGAAATTGCCATTTTGTATTTTGTAAATCTGTCTAGCTAAGAATTAAGAACAACAAATGTATATGCTTTTATTCTTATTTACCATCATTACCATTATTATCTCTTATTTTACTGCATTGTTATTTTTATGCTTTTCTCGGATGAACCAGCCTTTTGTTTACCCAGCCTAAAGTCCGATTCCATAGAGGCTGGATATGGGGCTTCTATGGTAGAAACATGCCAATAGGCATAAACTCTTGTTGACCTTGTAGAAAGCAAAATATACGCCTAGCTGCATACTTTACTGACCTAACTATGTTTCATCTTCGATAACCAACGTTACACATGATTCAACGGACTCCAAATACACTTTAAATAAAATGTCCAACTGGAATACTGCTCCCAGTTTTCTTGTTGCAAAGATAGAAGTGATCCATGACAAAATTGTGTCACTTGTATCCCCTACACTCGTATCCAACGTTATAGTAAAACACACAAAGCCCCTCCCATGCAGGTTACCTGAACCTCATGTTCCCCTTCCCCCACATATTCACACACGGAATACGCAAGGACTCTTTTAGGACAAACAGTTGTTTCCTACACACAAAGGCCGAGGCCGGCTCTGAAAATCGTCGTCACTTTATCACGGCGAAGGAAGTTCTTAATGCCCTTTCATGTCCGTTTCCTTCACAACACTAATGAATGACAAGCTCGAAAGATTGGCCCTCTAAACAAACTGGAGTCAAGGACTCCAACCAAAAGACTGAACTAAACAAGTTGACTTCATTTTTGGCTGATTAACTGCCTTTTCTTATTACGGACTAGGGGGGGGGCGAGTCCACAGAAAAGCTCACTACTTATAGGGACCATGATCCAATTATTTGCTATTGATTTTGTGGACGGTTTCACATTTGTGCTTTTCCGGTAAAGTGTGTGTGCGTATATCTATCTAAATGTGAGTTAAAAGAAAAAGAAACTAGAAAGGGGAGACTTCAATACACCTTTTTTCAACGTTACTTACAAAAAGTTATAGTTTAAGTAGGGTTATTGTGAGAAGGAATATCTCACACTGTCTCAACCGTGCTGACGCATTCCCTTTTCTTGCCGGGGAATATGCGCGCACATGTTTAGTACGCAAGTTAAATTTCGCTTTCTTGTGACGTTTACCCTAAAAACGGATTTTCTAACTTAAATGTACGCAACCACGCTGTACAGTAAGCACACAAAAGAACCTTATAGCGCTACGGTTGTAAGGCAAGTGGAATTACAGTCTTTCTGATAAAGTTGTGTAGAAATGACCACTTGTAAGTCAAGAAGAGTACTGGCATAGTGTGTGTAGGAGAGCTACGCCAAAGAACTAATGAAATGACTCGTGCGTTAGCATGACTAATGAAACTAAACAAGTCGAGTATTGTGCATTAGCTCTAGCTGCGCAAATGAAGTGGGATTTCCCCGATTTCCGAAAGCTTCAACAGAAGCTGTGGACGAGAGAGCTGACACTTATTTATGCTAATCCACACAATTTACGGTTAATTCGAATTTCCCCTCAAACATGAGAAGTAAACAAACGAACACGGCGACATTCTACTAGTTACGCTCGACAAATCGTACGTCCACAAACTTTCTTATATGATAAAAACGGCGCCAAATTTCTAGGGTTATTGAATTACTGGACTAAGACAAAAAGTTTCTGTGTTTTGGACACCTATGAAAATTTATTTATGAAAATAAATTTCACTCCTAATTACTCTGCTCCACAAGCTAAAAAGAAAAGTGAAACTTAGCCGGAGCAACGTAACTTAACTTCTATTGTCCGTTGGATTAGCTGAGCCGTTGGAAGAGTGTCGGTTTATTTCGACTTTAGTATATGTGCGGATTTTATTTTGCGTTGCCAAATTAGCGCATATACACAAACGCCTTTTTATGTTCGTGATATTGTCCAACCCCTTAAGCCTGTTCTAGAGGATTTTTCATTTCTAACACTATTACTGCGCACCCAACAGAGCCTTTTTTCTGTACTTTTTCTTGGGGGATTGGGGGGGGGGAGTACAAAAACGATGCGAAAAAGAATCTAAAGAATATGGAAAGCGTAGCTAATGTTGAATTACAGCAAACAAGTTTTTTTTTTAAAGGAAGAAAATAAATAAGCATGTAAGTGCTTTTGTGTGAAGTGACACTTTTTTTTGCACCCGATTTTCAAGTGGGCTAATGGCAGCGCTTTTCTCTTGGGTCTTTTCTTTACGTTCTCTTCGTTTGACTGGGGCCAAACTTACCCAGTTATTGTCTCGAAAACGCACCCTCCTCTTCTCGATCTTTACAAGATCCCCGCTCCCCTTCTCTACAGAAATTGGCGGTTTCTCGCTCTTTCTTTACATAATAAAAAACAACTACGCTCTCCAGCACATTTTTTTTGGGGGGGAGAGGGGATAATGACTTACAAAATGGTTCTTTCCCCTTCCACAAGGTGTCCCTTTTCATAACGGATGTTTATAATGAAGCGCAGTAATTGTTCATTATTTCTTTTTCGTACATGACTAACTGTACCGTCTTTGTGAAATTTGAGAGTGTGCTTTTTTTCAAGAACACTTACATTATAAAGGAAAACTGTCCATGAAATAGCGAATAGGAATAAGGATACAGCGCAAGAAAAGGTTTTTTAAAAGTAAGAAACGAGCCATTTAAAGTAGATTTGAGCGGATCTAATCAAGGCTTGAACGTTAGACTGACTTTATCGTTATCATGCGTAGCATCTGATAGCGGAATGCCAAGCACGCTTTGTCATGTTTAAAGAAAACTTTGACGTCAATTAAATTTGGTCTCTTAACACTTTGAATTTAGGTTACTCGCCTCCGTATCATTCTTCTTCCCAAGAAATTGAAATCCTCATTGGGTAATGACACACCAAAAGTGCAGGAAAGAAGACATTTAGCTCACGGATGTCCACGTGCCATTTTTACGCATGGAAACGAGAATGACGGCAACGTAAGAGCCAGTCCGCTCCACACAAAAAAGAGCAAAATATGGACAAAAACCTAGGCAAAACGTGACTTGCTTCTTGAAGGGACGCAGTCGAGCAGAAAACGCTTTTGCGCCCTAGAGCCCTGCCCCGCTTTATTTCTGTACATCAAGAAAGAAAAATTTCTTCCCGGAATTGCTGGAACGTTTGCCTTTCATCAGCCTACGTGATTCAATTAATTCGCTCTCTGTTGATTTTCTTACCCCATAAATATTCCCCATTCGTTAGAGAGCTCAGAAATTATAACACAGGAAAGCACCGAAACTCGGAAGACAAATTCTCTTGTCTTATTCCATAAAAAAATGCGACAGAAGGAATTACTCTTCACAGCTTACGAAAAAAGGTTGTATTTGTTGTGCAACAAGTTTATTTGCCAGTACGAGGCAAACGTTGAAAAGGAGATACACGTATGAGGTGAGATACGTCAATGCCGTACAGTATTACTTTGGCCCACTCCGGCGTAAGCGTAATGGAAATTAGTCCCTAAGGTTTGTAAACGCGAGACCAGGCAGCAAAGTAAGAAAAAGGGGAAAAAAGACTGAAGGGCAGAAATGTTCTAATTTCTATACCTCAGACAACTCCACGCAGGATTACTGGCACTTCTAACGCCCGGTTTGTTCACGCGTTGACACCATCTTTGTTTTACTTATAGAGGCTATATATGTTAGTACAAGACATAATCACAGAATAAAAAATGCAAAAATTGTGTATAAATACAATTAAAGTAATATCTTTTCTATAGATAAAAAAACTCACAACAGCCTTGCTCACAGTTTTATTTAAACTACCCATAGGAGAGAGACACACTTTAAGCGAAATAAAAGACTTTTGTCTCAAGTTCGATCCACGGGTTTTTGATACCGTTGATATGGCTGCCAAAGGAAAAAAAAGCTCCAACTCGGATTCCAAGCGCTTTTACCACCAGCTCATCACGTTATAGCCACGACGAACGACATTACTGCAGCGATATCAAAGTACTATATTCCCCGGGGAAATGAACTGGTGAATCGTTCCTATTACTTTTCATCTGCCACTTAGGAAATCGTTCCTGGGATGTGCCCCAACTTCAACCTGTGTTCCAGATTTGTCTGCCCCCATCCGCTTTACATAAACATTACGCAGCCAATTCAAATGCGTCAATACTGTAAAGCAATCGAAAAATCCCCCTTAAGCAATGAAAAGTAACCCTTATTATCTTTCTTTGTTCCTATTGATTATTTCGCCGTCTCTTCACAAACCCACATAGGGAAAAAAATCTGGAGAAAGCTTTCCTTTTGACTAAAACCCCACTTTAATTGAATGTAATTCACTGAGCCCAGAAAACCACAGAAATTCACTCTTTGTAGGAAGAAAAAGGAAAACAGCACGAGGAAACAGAAGAGGAAAAGGGAGACAGCGAAAGAGAAGAGAAGAGAAGAGAGAATTCGGGTCTCGATCGATCGCATCCCCCAAAGGTTTGTTGCTCGCTTAGTCTTCAACGAATCCTCGCTTTAACCCCCTCTTCGTATCCTCCCTCATTCTCTTTATCCCATTCCTCTCCTTTGGCCCGTTGCGTACTTCTTCGCTTTACGGCGTCCACGCTTGCTGAATTCGTTTTCCTCTTCCCCCACACGTCTTCTCTCCGTCTTCAGCATCTCTCTTTAGGAAGCCAAGACACAAACGGGTCGATACACGAACCTTCGCTTCTCCGTTCAACGATCACCCAACACAGCGCTCGGCCTGTGCACATTACAGCTATCGAATCTTAAAACACTGCAGAAAGGCCTATTACTGCCGCGAGCTAGAACGCAGCGGAATCACAGGTGGCAAAACCTTTTGTGGGCTATGACAAGTTTCATTCCTGACTTCTGTCAAGACGACGGGAACGGGTGTCTTAACCCTAATCCGTCGGGCTTCGTCAACCGTTATCGCTAAAATATTTTATTGGTCTTTATTACTCCGAGTTCCTCCAGCCGAACTGAAGAAAAAGTAATTACAGCGCTTAAGGCCCCGGTATTCACAAACCTCTTATGGACGAATAACACGGGGAGCTCTAAAAGAGGCTTCTGCGTAGTGCTTTAGTATATCTCAAATCAATGCTTGCAGTAAAGTAGTCTTAATTGATACCTAGTGCCTATGTTTGAGATCTTTTGAAAATATGTTTTTATTAAATTTAAAAACTGTAGGTGAACTTTTGCAAATTTTGAAATAACAAGAGCACAAGATACCTTCTTTCTACATTTTTTTGGTAAAAATACGATTCAAATCGGACGAGTAGGTTTTACGATATCATTACTAGAATTACCAAATTTTACGTAATGATTTCGTAAATACTACTAGTCTAATTTTAATCGTTTTTTCGCAAAAAAATGTTGGGAGAAGATATCTAGTGCTCCTGTTACCCAGATTTTATTTTTTCAAGTATTGCAAAAATTTGCAAAAATTCACCTACAGTTTTTAAATTTAATAAAAACATATTTTCAAAAGATCTCGAGCACAGGCAATAGATATCAATTAAAACAGCTTTACTGCAAGCATTAGTTTGAAATATACTAAAGCATTAAGCAGAAGCCTTTTTTAGAGTTCCCCGTGTTATTCGTCCATAAGAGGTTTGTGTATACCGGGGCCTTAAGGCCTCCGTACCCGCATTTCTGGAATAAGCGAAGAACATGGTAAAATCCTTCGCGTGAATTCACTATTTCAATTAACCATGTCGACAGTAATGTTATTATTACCAATACCTAGTACGGAACTTCGTGATATTTTTAATACAGCTTACACTACATTTGGACACATGAACTGAATTTCACTGCGTTTGAAACAGAGTATATATGAAAATCGTCTGAATTTGTCCAGTAGAGAATTTTCTGGGAATTTTTACGACGACATGCAAAATCAAATTCGACAGACGCTTTCCACAATCTGGATAGGTAAAAGCTTAACTAATTTTCCGGTGACTTACCAGGATTCGATTTCGCTTCGCAGCGCCAACTTCACACAAAAAATATCTACTGGACATTTTGGAACAGTTTTATTTCTTATCGTTACATAAAAAAATATTACAAATTTATGCTGAACTTTGTTTAAATTATCTCGAACAATGTTACTAGACACCAACTTCCTCTACACTGTAAAAAAATGTAAATTTACAATTACAGCAAAAAATTATAAGGACTTTACTGTAAACATACTTTAAAAATGTATTTCTACAACAAATCCATGGTTAAAAAATCAGTTTTGTAAGTATTTTCACAGTGAAGTCCTTGTATTTTTTTTTGCTGCACAGCGAATCATTGTTAATTCTCAAAATATTTTTTTACAGTGTAACATTAAAGTCGGCCCACTTTGTTACAATATCAGAAATCTTTCTCAAAATCACCCGAAAGATTTGTTCACCTTCCACACTCATTTATTATTCGACTGTAACAGAAATGTACATCCGGAGCCTTAAGCGTCGTGTTTTCGCCGACACCTTTAAAATGGGGAGAAATGCGACACAACGCGAAAAAGCTACATGGTTCTGCTCGGGAAAGCTTCCATTAGCCAAACCTTCCCTTTTGTGTTCCTTCGACACCAACAGTTAATTAGCCATTTCAAACACTCAAACCTTTTGCAGCTGAAGGCTGGAGAAAGAACGCTGTTTCTGGAGACATACGAGTCGGGTGGGGTCCATTACTTCGGTAGAAATGTGTATGTCTTCTCCAGGGAATTAATTTGATGTCCAGCGTAAACGACCGGGAAACAAGTACCCGCCAAGGAAGAAAAGGAAACCATGGGTCCCCTCTTTACACATGAAATGGCTAGCACAATGGTTCATCGTCAATAGCATACCGACTTTATCTTTCGGCCTGACCAAGCCCCGCCCCGCAATCTAAACCCTCACAGTAATATCGGTCCATTTCCCTCAAGGTCAATACAGTAATAATACCCCAGGTCAAGGACGCTTATTACATCCAGTTGGCCTCGTTCGCCACAACGAGCTCCCGCAACACTCCTTGGAGACTGCTTTGGCTCATACATCTTCCCCTCCAATGGACTTGTAAGTAAAAGGACAAAAAGCGACAGAAATACTGGCGGATTGTGTTCCATTTCTCGCTCCCAAGATTAATTACACGACTTTGCACCTAGTCCTCATACACAACGACTACACTATGGTCGGCTTGCTCTGATAGCAGCAACATTACTACAATCCCTCCATCGATCTTCCACCCAAAATGCCTACGGGCTTTCTCTGCAGCGTATAACTGCGTTTACGGCCTCGAAGCTTTACCGACTGAGAGCTGAGAGGCACGACTCATCGAACGCCTCGGATATTCACAGATAAAAGAAAAGCTGCAAAAAAGGCCCTGAATGTGAAGTAGTGGCAGTAATAACCGATTCCATGGTCTCTACGCTCTACTAGCACAATGAAGTACTTTTTTACGACTCGGTTTTAAAAGGGGGCAAATAAAACGCAAACAAGGCTCCCGGGCGTTGTCCTAATAATTTTTAAGGGAACGGGGAGAAAAGACTTTTGTTTCGTGAAACGTCCTCTCGCGGCAGTTTAAACTGCTCCAGTAATTGCGAAACTTGGGAAACAGTAATCCGCGGAAGCTTCCATAGCACTCCATAGCGCCCAGTACCGTAGCTAATGACTCGACGCTCCCACCCACGTTCTGGCTTTGTTGTGAAGGCATTTGGGGGCCCATGAATCTCTCATGCTGGCGTAGTAATAACTTTGCTAGTAACGGCCAATTCTAACCAAGTACACATAACACATTCTCTGTTTCTCTTTAAGAAACCTTACGGTCTGGCTCCCCTCGTCACTAGCCTATACTTCAACTAGGGAGAAGAATGACCATTTCCAGCAGCCTTCGACTACATTGCAGCAAAACGAGTAGTTAGCTCTTGCAATGTGTGTGTTCGACGCACATTGGAACTCCGCGACGCAAAAGCACGGTTCTATAATTGGCACTTCGACAGTGAACAAGGCGGAAACTCGGACTGATGTCAAACACGTCTAATATGTCAGGGTTGTAGGCGGGGAATAGTTCGCCTCACCTCAAAACTGTCCTCAACTTTGAACATTCCAGTGGTGCTCTCCCTAGATCCCCCTTAGTTAAAACTTGCCTTTTTTTCCCCTCCGTTTCTGTGGGGTTTCCCTAGTACAATGTTTATTGATCTGACTAGCCGGAAAGCTGGAGCTGAACACAGCAGAAATCCCATCGTGCCTCCAAGCATCTCTTGGCACTTCGCCCAGGCTTCAATATGATTCCCTGAATCCGGAACCTCATTCCGCAGAACGCGTCCCATGCAGTGGCCTAATAACAACTGCCTTCTAAATGGTTATGCATCTTCCTTCCACGTTTTTTAAGACACGGATCCCAGATCTTACCATTAATTCTTTTTTGATGGCTTTAAAAAAACGAGGTCGATGCCGCTCGTCCTCTAACTGCGTCTCCTTTGTTTTCTCTCTTCGTACGACGGTCATTGTCATGCTCGAACCGAATTCCTTTCCTACGAAGGGCTTCTGAATTTTTATATCGCATGACTTCGTGTTTGTCTTCCAAACTTAAAACTCATTGACTCGGGACGTCCATTTGCGGGCTTGGGAAAGCGAGGTGCGGTATTTTCCGGCTTCCACATGTGAGAAAAAGCGACACGCTTCATCTCTCATGCGAACCCAGTAACAGGCGAGGATTGTGGCAAGAACTACAGGAACTGAAACGCGCTCTTCCCCAAATGCAAAGTCAGGAACAAAGTACACAACGAACTTGGCCAGGATCTGTCTTCGCTCTCCTCTTCTACAAAAGCTGGCGTGACCAAATTCACAAAGCTACAGAGGTTAAATAGGAGGCATGCCTTGACAGCTCAAGTTGGGAAAACTAAAGCCATTTGGGGCTTCGAATCTGCCTCGTTTAAACGCCACGATTCTCCGCCGATTTCTTTCATATTTCTTTGTTCGTTTCCTTCTAAATGAGAGAAAAAAAGACGGGCTTGTCTGCCGTGTTCCGCCAACAGATGGGCTACAAGAGCTTTTGTATGTCAATTGTCTGGAGAAGATTGCTGGACAACATAGAGTTGGGCAAATATCCAACAGTGCGCTGTAGAAGAAAAGGAGTCGCGACAAAGGGTAGAGATATCTTCATTAGCGGGTATGTGTGTTTCAATTAAGCGAACGTCCCTTTTTAAACAACTTTTCTTCGGGCACGAGTCGCAGCAAACCGCAAAATTAAGATTAGATACCCCACCAAGGGTTGAAGCTAAAAGGACACGTGAGGTATCTAATCACAATTCAACGTGATTCCGTTTTTCTAATCTTGGGTGGGCCAGCAGCCAACACAAGAAAGGGCTGTTGCTCATTTTCAGGGGCTGCTGCAGTCATTTCGCCTGTTTACAGCAAAAAAGGGGAGAAATCTGCCAAGAAAAATTTGCGAAAAACCTTCGCTTATTCCCGATTGCTGAGACAGGAATCGCAAACCTTCCCAAGAAATTCTAGACCAGATATAGATACATATGTGTCCTTTTTCCCTGTAAAAAAGGTAAATGTCTAGACATCCTTTTAAGCACTCGAAAGCTCGTTGACAATTCGGGCTTACTACTGATTCAGCTAGACATTCATAGCATATTCAAATTATCACAATGAAAGAAGCCTCCTCTTTACTGTAGCCTGCTATGTATTTTAATACGGATTTTGGGGCATTTGAAAGGTTGTTGCTACACAAGATTTTGTTGAGTTATGGAGAGGCGAAAACTGGGACCAGAAAAAGAGTAAATATTTAATAAACAAAGTCTTTCTCCCATAAAAGGCACCGTCTTTCAGTTTCAGGAATACTGGCATGGTTTTTAAAACCCAAATGAACCAAATGTACCAAAGTTTTAATGTTTACTTAGCTTCATACCACTGTCAAGCTGCCCAACCCAAGTTCGTGCGGACAATCAGTCCTCAAGTAATCTAATAGGCAATTTCTATGATTCGGTAACAAATCAGTAGGTATAATATGGCGACCTCTATTAGGAAATCCAACTACACTCTTCGACGATGAATTTCAATCTCAACGTTTTGAAGGTCAGATGCGCATAAATACTGAACTCCATTGTTTTAAATAGGAAGTAAATATAAATATTGATAAATATTTTTCAGATACACTTTTGCTTATAGTTATTTTGTACATAATGTTTTTTCTCTCCATGCTTATCATTTCACTATTTATTTTTCATTATTATTACAGTGGAAACCGGTTATAACGAAAACGGTTAAGACGAAATATCGTTTATAACGAAATAACATGTCGGTCCCGACAAAATCCTATCTCTTTACATACGTTTTCCTTCGGATATAACGAAACAAAATATCGGTTATAACGAAAAGATCTTCGGCCTTCGAAGACCGAGAAAGCAACTTTTTTCTGCTTGAAAGTCTCGGGTTACCCTCTCCATATTAAAAAACTCGGCATAAACTCCGCTCTCTTTCTTGCCAACTCTTACCCTTTGACCAAGCGTCCCCCACTAGGGCGTAGGCCTACAACTGATGGAAATGCTTCTAGAGGGTTAGCTGAGCCCCTACCTTATACAGTATTCAAGTTTTTGTCTTCCTTGCCCCATCAGTAGTAAGTTCTCTTTCTTACTGGTCCAATGGTGGAAAAGTCAGAGCGAAGAAGAAGCGCAGAAAGAAGCTTGACGACGAATATATGTCAATAACATTGTAATAAAAAGGACAGTAAAAAAATCCAGCTTGTTTTTAAAAAAACTATCAATCATTTTATGAAAATGTATTGTTAAATATTAATATTAATTAACGGAAATCCAAACTTTTATTATTTATAACGGAATAGACTGCCAGTGTATCGGCGTAAACTTGAATACTTTCTAGGTTATTGTGACTTTAAGTTTTTTCTGCATGCTTCGGTTATAACGAAAAAAACTCTCGGTCCCTTCGATTTCGTTATAACCGGTTTCCACTGTATTTATAGTCCTATTTACTCTACACTTATTGTATTATTTATTTCCGTAGATAAAGTAAGCATTTCGCGCAATATACGTTTTCAATTGTTGTTTTGCAGCGGATAACCGGTATTTGACCCAGAGCAACGCTTCTATAAACCGATCCTCTAACAAGAATCCGCTAACCCCTCTTATTCGGTACTAGCTCATTTTGCTGTTTCCATTCTAGTATCTTACAACACTGTTCTTATCCGTCTACTGCGTCTATCTGATTGAACTTGTTTCCAGCAACCATATCGGTTTATGGGGGTAGTATTTATTCTTACGAAACTGGCAAACCTGAAATCGATGGACGAGAGGCTTCTACGATCCACTTCGAGCGTCCCAGCTGCTACCCAGTATCGGAAGCCCTCGAAGTAGGTGTAACTTCACCATCATCAGCACAGATTATAAGGTAAAAAACCGTACCGTTTTTGAGCTGTCGCTAAGTGAAAAGCTAATTTGTTTTTATAGCCCACCCCTCGGCCTGTCTGCTTTTCTTGTGTGAAGAGATAAGCGATTGCACCAGCTGCCACAACGCCCAATTTAATATTCTCATCTTGTGTCTTGCTTTTCCTAAATAATGCCCATTAAATCGCACCCCTTTCAATTTCTTTCCGTCCAGCATATATTTTTTTCACGAAAATTTAACGCAACTAGACCCCTACTATCCCTACCTTGTAACAGACGGTTACGAGGTCAAATAGCCGTGAAAATTTATTAGATTTTTTTACGGTAAAGTTTGACTTTCCAATATCTACTGATCAACTACACTGTAAAAAAAATGTAAATTTACAATTGCAGCAAAAAATTATAAGGACTTTACTGTAAAAATACTTTAAAAATGTTTTTCTACAACAAATTCGTGACTAAAAAAAATCCGTTTTGTAAGTATTTTTACAGTGAAATCCTTGTAATTTTTTTTGCTGCACAACGAATGATTGTAAATTCACAAAATAATTTTTTACAGTGTACAAAGATCACTTCTGATAAGATGTACCGTCATTTTTCTCGATGCGACGAAACTATTGTCTTTCCTGAAAATTCGGATGTGCGAAAACTTCCCGACCTTATTTCAAGTTTCATAAGGTAAATTCTACAGAGAACGTCATTAAAAACAACGCAGTCTTAGTGCAAAATCATGAACGCAACTTCTTTGTGTTTACAAGGTCAGAAAGGAGCAAGGGCATGCACCGGTCCTAATGTTTGGAAGAGCTCATACACATTGTCGGACACCTTCACCCCAAGACTCTAAATATACAAGTTTATCAGTGTCTACCCGTCAAGACGTGAGGCTTAAAAGCTAAATACCGACAGGTTTTCCGCAGCTGGCCTTCTGCTTAATCTAGAACCTGATAAAAAGTGTGGAGGCCAGGCGATTTGCAACGGATGTTTCCAGAACGATAACGTTCCTTCCTGTCTTTATTTCACCAGACTTCCGACGTTATTGTCTACTCTTACCGGCATAAACACACCACGCGCTAAGCATCTCCACCCCACCTTCAGCTCCTCATTCATTTCCGACCCAAAGAAGACAAGGAAGCGCAACACCTTAACTTGCTGGCCATAAAAAAAGAAAAAAAAACTCACCTGAGTCATCCACCAACGTTTCAAACGCCGCCCCAGCATCTTTGTAGCCTTCTGGCGGACTGAGCGTGACCTGGTCCACAAATTCCACGGGCGGGTCATTGTAGGTGCAATTCTCCGGGAACTGGAGGTTGAAGGATGTGACGCTCACCAACTGCGGCCCTCGATGGGCTCCGGCTTGCGGCGTTGGCTGCTGATTCTGCTGGAGCTGGAGTACGGGGCGGTACACTTGGTATTCGACGTCGTCTTCGTCGTCGTCATCCACATAAATCACATAATCGCATTCCAGAAAAGTGTTGCAAGCTTCGTTGAAGCACACACGGTGGCCACGGGACAGGTTCCCGGCCTTTTTCAACGCCGATTTTGGCGGGGCTGGCGGTAGCGTCAGCGTGCCATGGTCGGTACCCATGGCGCCGTCTTTAGCTCCGCCCTGGTGCTCCTCCACTTCGTGGCGATGCACAACACATGGTCCGACGACCGTGGCGTCGGAACTCATTCGGGTCCGACTACCACAGCTATTTGCGGGGGCGCGGCTCGATTCCGACTGACGTAGCACCGAACAGGTGCAGCTCACTAGGTCCAGGTCGGTGGCGTCCGCGTCACTCCCACTACCGCATAACAAGGGCATAGTCCCACGAGCACTTATGACGTCACTGTCACTCTTCGTCAGCGCAATTGGCGACGGCAGGCAAACGGACAAGCTCGGGACGTCGAGCCGCACGACCACCACGCTCAGGTCAAGTTTGGCGTTGGTGGCAAGTTTGTCCACTGCTAATCGCTGCTCCGAAATGTCCAACGGCTGCGAGTCAAGCGCGCCGTCTACCTGCGGCAATAGGTCCGTCGGTGAGGCGTCCCCGGCGTCGACTGAAGGCAAGTGGGAGTCGACGGTCGATAGTCCCGTGCCTGCAGGGCATTCGGGACGCCAAGTCGGGGGTGTTGGCGATTGGAGGGATTCATTCATAGCGTCGCAGGCGACAGTCAGGTTCAGATGAAGCGGCGCCGGATCGATTCCCGTGCCAGCGGCGACTAGAGTAGGGATGCTGCAGCAACTGTACCCGTCTACGGCCATGGTATGCAAGCCCGATTTACCTCCTACGCGACCAATACAAATTTAACTCATGTTAGTGGCACAAACGGAGCATTTCGGGGACAATTTTCCGCTTTTTCCCTCGTCACAACCCTTACCTGGAACATTCGGTAGTTCCAGAGAGCTTACTGCATTGATTACCTTCCTACAAACACACTCTTTGGAAAAACGGTAAGGAGCTTGAATACGACTCAAATGACAATGTAAGGGGGGTCGGTCCCCTGGGAGTCTTACCCCATTTTTCGCACAAGTGATCTCGGAAAGGTTACGAAAGAGGATTTGCAGCTTATGAACGCACGTAAGGCTGTCCCAAACCAGTACACCGGAATGAAACTAACCTTATCTCTCGAACTGGCCATTGGGTGTAAGTATAAAGGACAGTAGTGAACTGTTTGTATGCGCGAAACGTTGAAGAAAGTTTATTCTAGAATTAGTTAATGGCTTTCACCTTCTAGAAAACCGGTATGAAATTCCGCAGAGGGAAAGAGTGCTGCGCGGTCCTACTTGAAATACCAACTTAAATCGACACGTGCACAGCACCATCTGACAAAGACTACATATGGACTTTAATGCTTAAGTAAATCGGCCCTATGTTTGACCAAGCAACGCGTGTGGCCTCAATGTCATATCAGACTTGGTACAAACTGAAATTTGGCTGGTGGAAAATAAAACAGAGTTAAGTGCAGTGTTTCTCAAATTTTTGCAAATTACCCCCAACTAGACACAAGTGTTTTTTTAGACGTGGTGTAACCACACTAACAACATATTCACATTAGTTTCAACGGACCCAATTGTTATAAGGCTACTGAGGAGGCAAGGGGGTTATGACCAAATAAAATATATGTGAACGATTTCGCGTTTTCTTCATGTCGCCATTTTTTCCAAAAAAATATCTGTGGGTGCAAATCTCTCTAAAAATCTGATGTGCCGTACTGTCGTCAAGGCAAATTTGCAACACTTGCGTACAACAAATAGAAAATACTATTCAAGATACATAAATTAAAGGAAGAAAATAATAGAAAAATGTAACTAAAATAAAATTCCATTCTAACAAAAACCTCAGCTATTAACGAGATCAACAGGTATGACTATGCGAGGGTACAGAAAAAGCGTCTGATATAACGGACAATGTTGCGGTTCATGAGTTTTGTACTAACAAGATGTCACAGTCCGTAAGACACTCCGCTTTATCTGCGAACTCGTATATGCAACATTCCCGTGTTATTCACTCATAAAAACCTTACCTACAATTTGGCCTTAATTAACGAAAAGTAAACTTAAAAACCCAAAGATATAAATAACAATACCCAAACCATAAACAATCAGTGTAACTATCTGTGTTACGAGTTAAACATATTGTCTTCTATATTCGTTACATATCAGTGTTAAGAAATACGGCAGTGTTTAAATATAAGTCAATTACAAGCCAATGCCCAATTGAGGCTATGTCCCTTAAGATACCCAGAAAGTAAACTATTTTCGATAATGCTCTGAATTTCCACCTTTTACGCTCATCGTTCCATCTCCCCAAATCACCCCCTATCTGGATTCCGTATCTGTTTTCATATCCGTCTCATTTACACGACGGTTCACATACCCACTGGTTGCGAACAGTCAGGAGGACAAGCGACTGACGGATGTAGGGTTACAATGCTCACACTTGTCCTTACTTCCCCCACTACCACGCACCTAAACTAGTAGTCAACATCAGCATCCACTTCCACGTCCGGTTTCTTTCGATCTTCCTCTCCCCTCTCTCTCACTTCCTCACTATTCTTTCCATCCCCCTCCCCATCTTCCCCCATTCATCTTTCCGTTTCCCTAAATGGCCTTTAATTTAATGACGACCTTTGCATTATACTCTTACCCGCCGTCCAACTTCCCAAGTCCAGTGCAGGAGCCTCGGTTTCCACGGGTATACGACACCTGACTGATGGGGGGGGTGGAGTTTTTCCTATATGCGTTCAATACAACGTACGGGATTTCCCCCCTTTTTCCAGTGAGCTCGTGGGAAACGCCAAGGAAACTCTTCTATGCGTACACAGACGCTTCCATCCCCTTAAAGGCTAATTAAATCAACCTAGGGCGGCCAACCGCGTCCCCTGCCTCCGCGCCATAGCAACGTACGAACACGAGCGAAGAGACACAAGATTTGATTACAAAACTTTCATACGGCCCATGTGGATTATTAGTGGTTCTTCAGTTTACCAAGGAAGACTGCGCACGGATCCGTATCCAGGAAGTCAAAACTGCAATTTACGCACAACAAATGGCATCACTGAAAACTTATATTGGTCTATTTGTTGCCTCGAACTAACACTTTTTGATCCTTTCCCATTGTCTGAACACCCCACCCTTATACTTAACCTTCTGTTATCGGACTACCTCGGCTTAATCCGACCTAGGCCAGAAAGAGCCCCTCTCCGACGAAACGACAACAAAACGTGATCAGGCAGGTCGCCAACAGAACCCCACGTGCTGACATCACCACCAGCTTGCAAAAATACAAACAGGCACCTTGGCTCGAAACGACGACACGAAACACAAAAGTGATGAGGCAAAAACCTGTTCGGATACGCGGAACATGCGTACAGTACTTAGAACGTATACCCAAGTACGTGTTTTTGTTGCTGCTTCGAGCCGTTATGACTTTTTTAGGTCAGAAAACGATAAAAACGTCGACGGTGGCATCAGTGAATCCTCCTGCGAGGCATTCACCGCTTCCTCCCTTTACACCTGCATGTTTACATTTGTCTTGTTGGCTGTAGCCTAATTACATGTTTTCAGCGGAGTCAAGGAGGCCAAAGGGTTCAGCTGAAGGTTTAACCCTCCTGGGCGCGTGCCAAGGGTTTAATCGCTTGTAACCCATGGCTGTGAGTGATGCCTCTTAAATGTGAAAGGACTCGACAAAAGGGGGGCTCAGGAGTCATAAAAACACCCATCACAGACAAACGCAAACCAGAAACTACAAAAGAAGTTCCTTTAAAACCCCCAAACCAACTCGCCACACAATTCGACGAGTGTTCGATCTCATGCATGCCAATGATGACCTGCTTTTACTAGAGCGCCGTAGGCCTCGCTTTCACGTCGTTTTACTCGTATGGAAAACCTCCAAATAACCACATGTGGCCAGTGCAGGAAAGTTCCCCTTTTTATGAAGTAGCTCCTTATCCGACTTACGAGTGCGAGGAGAAAGTCCTACCTCCGAAGCTCTCTCCATGTTTCAAAGATTCATAACGTGTCAGAGAGCCCCAAATTAAAGTCCCATTTCTTTCCCTTTCTTTCCTTTTCAAGAAAAAAATCCACGTTTGGTTCATTCATCTAGAAAGAAAGGTCGTAAGCCTGAATAAAAATAGACTGCCATAAAGGGATTCCAAAACTCCCGTTAGTGATCCGGCGAGTTGCACACGTGCTCCACCAAGCATAACGCAGTGTCACTGACTGATTCCCAATACAGGAAACTCACAACGATCGTGGAAGTTTATCTCTCTGACTTGCGTTCACCTCAAAGGATGTCCGATGAGCAGGAAAAAAACCGCAACTGGAAGCCTTTCGACTGCATAACCTCCCGCCCCCTACTTCCGTTGCGCCTCGCTTCCTTCGCTACCCCCACACACTCCACTAGTGCCATCTTCTTGCCTGTGGCTTCAATTCTAGTTCCGGAATAGGAACCGCGTGCACTCGATGTTTACCACCCCTTGACAAGGAACTCCGTTTTTTCCCCCGCACAACAAAATAGACCGAAATTTAAAGAATATCGATCACCAGCCCATCTGTCAAAACAAACTACCCTACCACCTGCGCATCACTTGGTGGAGCAGAATTTGCATACGACCAATTTATGCACCCTGGTTTTCCGAGATTTTTCTTTTCGCAAGCTTGTGGAAACATTTTTCGCCGAGGTTTCCAGAAAAGCAATTTTTAGTGAAGGGGGGCAGTTCCTGACATGTCAGCCCTAACCCCGCCATAGGAAACCCCGGTGGGGTAACGAGGGTTTAGTAACGCGCACTGTACCAATCTGTGGCTTGCCGAAGTCTGCCTTGAAGGCGAATTTTGCGGGATCACCGCCAAAATAGAAACAAAAGCTTCTCGCGTTCACGTTCCATGGAAACTTTTGGGAAAACTGGGTTATGGCTCAGTGACCAAATGAGCCAGAAAGTTTATTATACACTGCCTGTGAGAAAAGCACTCGGTGGCTACAGAAAACCACAACCTACTTTTCCACTTTTTTTGCGGGTCGTTAATTTCAAGAATAAGACAAGCAAGTGGCACCGTAAACTACTGACGTGCGTATGTTTAGTCTGCATGTGTGTTGTCGCTTTGGAAAACCTAGTTTTTAGTCTGGTATCATTCTTCTTTCGGGAAGAAAGAAACCAAAAAAAAAGTTTTGTTGACGTTCATTAGGGAAATAAATGAGAATAAGAAAGGCAACAACTTGGCAATACCCAGTGCAAATGTAATAACTGATTAGCACGCATTTCGTTCCAGACTTTGGTCCCAAGGAAACACGACAGGCAAGCTCCTGGCACCTAATTCAATTTTCCTCCTAGTTTTACGCTCTTCACGTTACAGTTCATTACTTCCTAATGGATAATTATAAGTTTGCAAAAACCGCCAGGACGAAGTAATTTAATCACGTGATACTCGTTGTGTTACTTCAGAATACTCAAAGAACGAAATCGTCAAGCCCATTACATTTCTTCTAAAAGTGCGCCGCTTGCAAACTTTTTAACGGTCTCATAATTCCACCGGCCATTAATTTTTTGCACTCACACGAGAAGAAGGAATCGTTGGCTGAATAAACCACAACATACAACACACTATACTTAATCAAATTAGGAGCTTCTGCCTTCCATATATGACGTACTGTCGTAGCTGAGCAAATTTGCCCTGAATGACTAAATTTAGCAACCATTCAAAAATTTCATCGCTGCCGAACTATGCAATGCAGCTCTCCTGACTGCCGCTGAAGTGGAGTAAGGTTAGTTGCCAAACATACTCGAATATTTTCGACACTAGCCATAATGATAGTCACCCACGCTACTCCACCCGCGCGTGGAACTGGTGGTTCTCCCAAATTACAACTTTTGCCTTCAAAGTTTAATGAGCAGAAATAACCTTCGGTTGTCTTTAACGCAACCTCACGCCGGGTCTACTGTCAGGCGAAATTCTGAAACCGTTTTTCTTCATTGCGCAACGGCCAACTCGATCTATCACCCAAAACGCATCTGACAGCTGCGTGCCATAATGTTAAAACTTGTTTCTTCTTGAAGCTACAAGAAGCGAACAATGCACGCACCACATCCGAAGCTCCATTAATGACCCAAAAAATGAGGGAATAATACTTGGGGAAAAAAAAAACTTTGCAAGCTTCCGGCAGGGAAACCAGAGCTTGACTCGTCCAATATGCCAATCGTCCAGCGACTTTAACGCTTGACCGTGTAACGCTCCACGAGCCCAAAAGCAAGCCAAACGCTTTCCAAAAAAAAAAGTTGTAGGTCAGTTCTCAACAACCGGAGCGAATTGAACCTCCTAACTTTATCTCCTCCGATTTGTTTACTTTCTTCTACACGGTGAGAAGAAAATGAACGGTCGTAAACTACATTGGGGGAAAATGCAGTCTAGTGCCATAAAACACTTTAAGTCCGTCATCCAGCATTTTCCTGCTAAGCCGTTTGTCCTGTACACTTCCTTTTATAACCCTTGTTCTTTCAATTAACGTTAAACAGCTGGAAGACGTCAATGCGTAGCTCCGTCAGGTTTTCTCCCCAAACTGCACAAAACGAACTCACCTGAGCTTTAGCGTTGAATTTTGGGCGAAATAAAGTAATCCGATAGAAAAGCTAAAAATCCACGTCCTTCAGTCGGTAAACATTTTTTTAACACACTGATCCACTTTTTCGAGGAAGAAACGAAGCTGCCTCTTGGGCTTTTGCATGAACCTTGCTCTCTACTCACAGCACTCTACCAGCTGGTGACTGTGGGACAACTAAAGTCGAAGTAAAACGGCAGGGTTCTGGGAGCGCGGGAAAACAGGAAAGACCAGGGCGAGTTCCTCCGGTTTCCTTTTCCCAGTTTCACTCGCGGAGCTAGACAACCACCCCTACGGCTACGCACTCAAGCACAGCCGACCCCCAAAAAAAGAAGCAGGTAAAGTTCTCATCATCCCCTCTTTGCCCCTCTCTTCTACTCAGGTCAGGCAAGGTTAAAAAGGTTTATTTTAAGGGGGACGGGGGGGGGGGGTTAGACGACCTGGCAAGGGAATCTACAGAGGTTGCTTTCTAACTCGAATATTAATCGCCTTGAAGAGAGGTTGGTAAAGATTCTAAACAATTTGTAGGGGAGGCAAGCAGTAAGTTCCAATTATTACACGGGCGTGTCCTCGAGCATGTAAGCGCAAGACCGTGATCGAGACAAGTGAATTGCCGACAAAAAGGACAACGAGAATTACAATGCAGTTTGGGACGGATGTGACCTGACTGTCAATGCGCATTTCCTAATTTATTTATTTTCACTTGTTTTTTGGGGGGAGGTAAATGCCTGGATAGTGAAACGCAATCTGTCTGCTAAGAAAGAGTAAAACAGCGTTGCAGGAGCAAAGCGCAGCTTCTTTTGTGTCATATTACGTTTCAAAGCATAACGCACCTATGAGGTCAAGGAAGCGCCGGCGTGGGAAGTTTACATTCCCCGCACAGGAAGTCCTGTTCCCCGTTCCTGCATCTCTTGTAGCTGCAGGTTCGGTTGGAGTCAAGTAGTTTGGGAAACAGCCACTGTAGCGCGCGTCAGCTCTGGCGTCCGCTGTTTCATCATGCATTTTCAACGGCAGGAACGGAATTTCTCAGCCAACATTTCCTGTGACGTCATTCTTTTATATCCATACGGTTTAAAAGACTCTTTTTTACGTTATTTTGGCCGGAGGGAACAGTAGCAGGTAAACCTGTTGCGTGATGTTAGAAGAGCACGCCCCTTTACCTTCTACAATGAACTCTTATATGTTAGAAAGTTATCCTTGAGGCTACGAGCATGGTGCTCTTTAACCAGTTGTTGTCTACCGGTGAACTGTACGTCGTAACCTTGGGAGTATTCCAACTCTTCTAACTGGTCGCATTCAACAGAAAAGTGTCGGAGAAGCAGGTTTTGTCCGGGGCGCCAAATTAATGAATCGCGCCAATTAAACGAAACCCTGCGTGTAGTAGTAAGTTTTCAATTGTTCAGAGTGACAACGTGACGGGGGAGTCGTTTCAAAGATCCGTTTGGTGGAAGTTTGTGAAAACACCAGGAAAATTTCCCCGCCTGGTGAAGTGATATCCCGAATTACCACATCCGAATTTCAGTTGCTCACGTCTTATGTGTATGAATGGGGAAGTCCAGCCAAGCATGCTTTTCACGCTGATGCCGGATTTAAGGATCGACCAACTGTATCTACACAGGCAAGAAGAGACGTCAGTGGAGCGAGTTCGGTTTCTGCCGCAGGTAGGCCAGTTGTTGACTTTCTTGTTTTTCCAAGGTGCAAGGACAGTGTGCCACATAACTAAACAACCACCTTCTTGTAATCAGATAACGGCTTTCGTGCAGTGACTTATTTGACCTCGGACTATACACTGTTGATTATCTACGAAATTTAGAGTTTATCACATGTAAGTTGGCTGTGATAGCCAGCAGGAAATATCGTCGCGTTTATTCTCGCATCCGAAATCTTGCGGTTCGAGAAACGGAATGGAACTAGGCCAGGTCGAAAAGGGGTTTGACAATCATGGCTTGACAGATATAGAAGAGGCGAACAAAAACAAAGTACCGGGACAATCTCCACTGGACATTTCCATCAGAGTCAACTATGCATCAGCGGTAAACAGTTGGAAGCACTGAAAAGGGCTTCAGCTCACCGTGCAGTGCATTTAATGCGAACTTCTTAATTCTCAGGATGATGCTCGTCCTATCGATGGCATTGAATCTCGAAACCCGTGCCATTTGCTCGGGAATTCTTTCGCTGAGTTCTGGTCCCTTGTCGGCAGATTCCTTGAAAAACATAAAACCGTGGTTTACTACGCAACGCTGATTACCATAGCCGTGTTCTATAATGCATATTTCATTGGCGCGATTGTTTACACCGCGAATCAAAACATTCCCCTCGCTTGGTGCGATGGCGTGGGCTTTCTTATCATCATTACCTGCATCGCGTACGTGGGCTTGTTTTATTTCCAAGTGCTCCGGCCGTACTTTGGTAAAACCATCTATAAATCACTGCTCAAGCCTATACATCGTGCCTTCCTCGATTACGTCTGGCGCTATGCGTAAGTCTGCCACGCGCTACGTGCCCAACCATTGTGTTTTTAATGCTCGGTTTGCCTTCACTAGGTGGATCCGATACGGATTCTACATAGCTCTGCTGGTGGCGTTGGTGACATTTCTAGTGGTAGACAGTATAAACGACCCAAATCGGCTAATCTCGGCCTTTGGTATCGTTGTCTTTATTCTGCTTGGATGGGTGTTTTCCGCCCACCCATCGAAAGTATGTTGTGTTCTAATCGGATTGCCTTCGAGTACTAACCAATTAATTGTGGTCCTCCGAATTAGGTGGTCTGGAGACAGGTTATTATAGGCGTGGCCTTACAATTTATTTTCGGGCTCGTTATCCTACGATGGGAAGTGGGGAAGGAGATTTTCTCGTGTATTGGTGACAAAATTACTACTTTCCTGAGCTATACAACCGCGGGTTCCGGTTTCGTGTATGGCTACCTTGTCAAAGGATTCACTATTTCACCAGACGTCAGCATACCAGGTGTTTTTGCTTTCCAGGTAAACTCACATTTTGTTCCTTCATTCATCATATATATGAGCACGGCAGACAATGTCAGTAGTGTTCATGATTATAAAATCACCATGGAGCTAAGCTGATTAGAAAATACGAAGTCTTGTTCTGTTTGTTCATGAACACATTTCCCTATTTCCGGATTACCCAAGTTACGCAGATAAGGAGAGCGTTAGCAAATGGAATTTCTTTCTTTAGTTGATTTCATAAGTTTGTCAATAGCGCCGATGGGCAAAGGGTAAAGCGGCGCCATCAATGTCGAATTCTTATTTTATCATTTATTATTATTTTTATTATTATTTTCTTACGGCGTGAGCTTAGCTAGTTGCCACGTAAAGAACGTATCAGTAGGGCAGATACGGATAAGAACATAGATTATGTTTCATTAAGCCAAATTTCATTGCCAACGTGTTGGCAAAATCTGACAAGCAGTGAAGACTTGGGCACGTTATGTTCGGTCATTCGCGTTATCCAATTACATGCAAATGGATTTTTATCAGTACTAAGCTTAAAGGAACTTATATAGATGGCTCCTGTAGGTCCACGTTCAGGAGTTACATGTGTTTGTCGGAAATTTCCATGCGAAAGTCAATACTCCAGTTAATATCAAGTGTTGTTTAAGTCCTTCAGATAGGCCTATACTGTATTTTAGTTTTAGAGTACTCTTAAGCTAGCTAAAAGGGTGGGTCTTAACCAGGGTTGTTGTCGAGACCGACCTTCTCGAGATCGAGACGAGACCGAGACCTTCCAAATTTTGTCGAGACCGAGACGAGATCGAGACCACCAAGAATGGTCGAGACCGAGATCTGACTGGAGGTCTCGAGATCGAGACCAAACCCGATCTCGAGACAGACGTAAAATGGTCAGCAGAATCTTCACTGATTACAAGTTTAGGATATATATTTAAAAACGTAGGAGATTATTCGCCACTTTCATAAAACTTTCAATTACAGTATTTGTGTTTGAAAGCTACGGGTTACCTAACCGAGATATAGCCGAGATTTCCTTCCTATCCTTTTTTAACATACCTGACAAAAGCGGAAGTTATCCCTGTCTTTTCACGAAGATCTGTCCGATTTGGGCAAAACTTGCACGTCGCAACGCACTTCTCACGAGATCATCACAATATTGATAATCTTTATATGCAAATTCAACAATAGAAGGAATCTTGTCGGTGCTCTTTTTTTTGTCCATTTTGTACGAGTGTTTAAAGGGCAATGGACACTAAAAACGTATATAGAGATTTTGATGGATTATTATAATATACATTATTCTAAGAATAGAGAATTTTGTTTCGATTTTTTCTGACCGGCCCTTCTGGAGATATTTATTTCCAAAGTTTTGGCCTTTTCCCGCCATGAGAAGTGCGACATCACTGGCGGGCAACTTTGAATTTAATGGACAGTAGACACCGAAACCGCATACACAGATTTTGATGGGTTATTATAATACACATTATTTTATGAATAGAGAATTTTGCTTCGATTTTTTTTCTGGCCAGCCGTTCTGGAGATATTTATTTCCAAAGTTTTGGCTTTTTCCCGCCCATGAGAAGCGTGACGTCATAGGCGGGCAAATTTGAATTTCGGATTTCTTATTTCATGAATATCTTTGTTATTATTTCGCATCTGAGAAAATGACACTTATATCCGGAAACTAAATTTTTCGCTGTTTTTTATGGAGATAAAGTTTATTTTGGTGTCCATTGCCCTTTAACCTCAACTGACTTTTTTTTCGTATGTTCTAAAAGGGCGTATTTTAAAACTTCCTTGATTTAGCAAAATATCGCATGTGCTGGCTTAAACAAAGGCAATTTTGTGTATATGCAAGGGAAAACACAGAGATGGGGTCATTTGCAAGACTCCGCTAGTTTTGTATTTCCATTTCTTTTAGCTTTACCGCATGCACAAAACTTGACCAAGGTGTCTTCTGGGGGCAATTATCACCTCGCCTTGAATAGCAGTTGCGAACCCAACGTTGGCAAAATGGGGTGGGCTACGGGAAATCAGAGCTTTTCGCCAAAGGTCTCAAGTAATGAAACTTAGGTCTCGAGACCATGACCTTCGAGATCGAGATCGAGACCGGGCTAAAATTTTCGAGACCGAGACGAGACCGAGACTTTACAAATTTTCCCGAGACCGAGACGATACCCGATACCTAAGGGCCCTCGAGACCGGTCTCGAGACCGAGACGTGGTCTCGAGATCACAACCCTGGTCATAACAAATAGGAGCTTGAGTTCTATATTTTGATTTGTTCTGACTTCTCAAGCTTTGAATTTCCGAATGGCCGTGAAGATACCTTCGGTCATATTCTGTAGGGCAGGTTCGGTCACTGATCGAGTGAAGTTCTTTATGCCCAAGTCATGGGGTACCTTCGATCATAAGCTTTCAAAAAATTACTAGCTCTCCGTCTACATGATTTCAAACAGAAAACACTAAGTGGAACAGAAAGGTATATAATTGTGACTTTTTTAAGTCGAAATTACCCCGTTCTATTATTTACGAAAGTCTCTATATAGTAAAAATAAAAATAAACAGAAAGTAGGGAAGAGTTCTCACTCTCCGTTACTGAAACGTTCTACACTTTTTTCCTTGATTTGCTACGTCAAATCCCTTCGCGAATTCATTAGTAAAATCTTCTTTTAACCTTTCTCCATTTATGTGCTCTTTAGAGAAAAAAAAATATATTTGTGGCCTTAGGCCTCTCCAAATTGACCCCGTATCTCCAAATTCGTAGAGCCACCCAGGCTCTCCTCTCGGAACAGGCAGATAGTGTTAATTGTTCTTGGAAGCTACCGAGAGGCCAAGCCTGGATCCTGTCACATAGAAACCAAAATGCAGTATAAAACCAACAATAAAATTCGGCACAGGACAAACATTCCAGCCACACAAAATCGCTTGCCGTGAAAATGGCGCCTCATCAACTTGTCGCCCAGCGTATTTCTTGCAGCTGCAGAGGTGAACTTCCCCATCACCGCTGCAGATATTTGACCCTTTCGTATTACCTTGCAGTTTAGTTGATTGTTAGAGTTATCCATCAGATGACAAACAAATACTCTATGGCGTTGTTTATTGGACTGTCTGCAGGTTTTGTCCGTGATATTTTTCTTCAGCTTTTTCATTCAAATTCTGTACTACTACGGCACCATGCAATGGCTTGTCTCGAAAATTGGTTGGTTACTTCATGTCACCATGGGAACCACAGCAGCCGAGTCTATGAACGCCGCAGCTAATATTTTTTTGGGACAAGTATGCATACTGTCTTCATTGCCTGACATTCGTGTTAACAAATTAACTTTTTATAAGACGGAAGCTCCTTTGATAATCAAACCCTACTTGCCAGTAATGACTAAGTCAGAACTTCATGCTGTCATGTGTGGAGGTTTCGCTACCATCGCAGGTAACATTTTCGTGGTTTCGTAAAGGAATTTGCCTTGGATATTCCTTTGAAGCAATTACTGTCGGGTGTGGCTCTAATTCTGGTTGCGTGTTTCAGGAGCTGTGCTTGCAGCGTATGTGAGTTTCGGTATCAGCGCGTCACATTTGCTTTCCGCGTCAGTAATGTCCGCTCCTGCGGCTTTGGCGTACGCGAAGTTGTTTTACCCCGAGTCAGAACAGTCCCGAACAACCACCAAAGACATTAAGCTGGAAAAAGGGTACAATGGAAACACGAAGCTTCTTGTGCCATTGAAATTGTCGTCAAAACATTCTTAGGAAAGAAGCCAATGCTTTGGATGCCGCATCTCAGGGAGCTTCTACTGCTGTCTTTTTGATTTTGAATATCATCGCGAATTTAATTGGGTTTCTGGCCTTCGTGGCTTTTCTAAACGGAATAATATCATGGTTCGGTGGCTTGGTGGGCTCGCCTTACATAACCTTCGAGGTGTGAAACAGTGAAAGAAAACAGACAAAAGCACGTAATAACTTGACGTCTCTTCTTTAGTGGATCATGGGAAAGCTCTTTATTCCAGTGGCTTGGCTTATGGGTGTTGACGCTGCGGACTGTGAAGCTGTCGCCCAACTGGTGGCCTTAAAAACGATTGTGAATGAGTTTGCAGCTTATGGCAAATTGGCTGAACTTATTAAGCAAGGCGTTCTGTCGGTATACCAATGTCGTTGCATCGAAAAGTGGCGGTAATTTTAACAAAGAAAATCTCACAGGACCGTTCGCAGACCATTGCCACCTATGCCCTCTGTGGGTTTTCGAACCCGGGCTCAATAGGCTGTCAACTAGCAGTGCTATCAACGATGGCACCCGATCGCAAAGCGGAGTTAGCCCAAGTTGTGTTTCGTGCTTTCATTGCTGGAAGTGTGGCGTGTTTCATGACAGCTTGCATAGCAGGTAAGCCTGGAAACCACGATAGTTATTTTTCAAGAATGTTCGCTTCATAATTGTCTTTTTTACTAGGCACACTTCTGGACAATGACATGATGTCAAGTGTTCGTAACAACTTAACGACACAAATGCCTTTGTTCAATACGACGCAATGATTTGGTTTATACTTCCTGCCAGCTCCAGTAGAGCATCTCGTTATTTGTATTTGAGAGTCCCTTTTACGCTCCTATATTTTTACTTGTGGACGCGTACGAGCATTTTTTATTGGTACAATTGTTGGATTACATTCCATAGATCTGTGAATTCCTTTATAGTGCATTTTACGACACGTTTTACCGCGATCAAATTTGTATAAAAAATGTAGTGGCGTAAAGTGTGGCGCATTACAATTTTATTCACTAGCTAAAGGATGTTGCAAAATACTTGTCAGTACAGTACTCGTAAAAAAGCGGTCCCAATAAACCGCCGTACACTGTAAGAAATTTTTTCACTTTTTACCATGTTTTACTGTGCGATGAAAAATGAACAGGATACTGTGGTAAAATGAATTACACAACATGTTTTGGTAAAACAATTTACCGAACTTCAGAGTATTTCCCCTTACAGGGCCATGTATACATTTACCCTAAAACTTTGTGTCGCCTGTACCTGAGTGCTTTTTGAAGTTACACAAACTTTGGTAGATTGACATACAGAAAAGAAACGGTAAATTTACAAGGGTAATCGTAAAGATATGTATTATGGATGTCGTAAATTTACCATACATTTTTTGTACGTGTTATGCTATACGTTTTTGTAAAAGAACAAAATCTCACTGTAATTGTTTTACCACAGGTTTAGGTAAATTTACACTTATAGTTGTTAAAGCATATATTGATATTAATGTTCTTGTAAATTTACCCCCCAAAAATTATTTGACAAAGGAAAAACCGTTACTTAAAATTTCTGAAAATGAAAATATATATTTTTTCATGTATTATACAAACTCTTTCTACGATCAGCTTCTTTCACTATCACCAAATTCACGTTAGCAAAAGACAATTGCAAAAAGCGAAAATACAAACCACCAATAAAATATTAAAATAAAAAAACATCAGTAATGGGAACCAAGATCACAAACATTCATAGTGAAAGAAAATAGTCAGTCCCAAATATAGCAATTTTCTGAAATACAGTAAAAACAAGGAACCATCCGATAATGTGTCGGTATGACGACATAGTTCGTCTTTAAACAATCAACAGCAAAAAACAACCAATTTACAACATCAATAAAAATAACAATACAACACCAACAAAGAAAACAGTTAAAACGGCAATGTGGCAAAATAACAAAATGTAAATAATAAGAAAATTCACTTTTAAAAAATGGATAACAGATCACAAGTGCACGAACTGTATAAATAGCATCAAACAATAACGCATTAAAAGGGTAATGGCAGACACAAATTACGAACACAATCAGCTACATTTTTGAAGACGCCTTTATTCAGCAGCTACTTGCACAGGAATGAAAGTAAAGATCTAATGTGACTTACAGGGGGACTAGACGTTTCGTCCCACCGTAATTTCGTCCCAGTCCATTTGCCATCGAGTGCAAGGTTAGGGCAATGTATTATACTTGTTATTTTTTTCACTAATAACTTTCAGATAGTAAATCACACGTATTAGTAGTGCTAAATTTGTGTTATATTTGTGTTAATATCAGTTAATAGACGGAATACATAGCTAAAGCGTATGTTCGTGGCGTATAAGGGGAGAAAAAGATACAATTCATAATATAACACAATCAAATCAATATAACACAAACATAAAGTCTTGTACCTGTAATTTACTTTCTGAAATTTAGTATAAAAACACAACAAATATCAATACGTTGCCCTTACCTTATGGTGGGACGAAATTACGGTGGTACGAAACGTCTCTCACCCGACTTACTGCAGGCTTAATATGGGAAACAGTAAAGGAAGGGAAGGACGCGAAAATGTGGAATGCAGAGTCAACAAACATGACGGCAAGGTCGACTACGTTGGGCAAAATGGTTCCTACAGGCAACAATTATCTAATTAACTTTGGGTGTACAGTACAGTACAGTACAGTGCTCGTAAAAAGAATGGAACACAACAAACCGTCATATACTAATGGCATGCTATTTGAGAAGTCTTGCTTTGGGACACAAAACGTTCCGACGACGATGGAGTACCGCTCCCGCAAACGTTCCGTTGCAAATAGCTAATAGCCACGAACGTTCGAAAGATTATGGACTACGACATCGCACGCGCAAATGCCGTAGCACAAGCATAGCCGGGGCCGTTTTTCTAGATTACTGTGTATTACATTCATATAAGAAATGCAAAGGAAGGAACACTCCCCTTTGCGATCAGCTCCAATGCTGGATGTTCTATTATAGTCCGGTAATTATATGTGCGTACCTGACTCATCATTGCCGAATTTTTGAGAAACCGTATCACTTGTACTGCTTCTATAGGCTGGTACTCACAGGAGAAGCATTGTCTTCACCTGGTATAGTACCAGGTAAAGATAATCTTTCCGATTACTTACTTAAATAAGTTTATCATTTACCGTGAAAGCGGTTACGATACTAATAATTTTTGTGTTTAAAAGTTTTATATCAGTACTTGAAAATCCAGATTGTAACAGGAATCTACTCCGGCTCCCCTGAAATCATTCCTCACACTCACACGCGAGCGCGCTCTTTTTTACAATTGCGAGCAAAGAGCGAGCGCACTCGCCAAATATGAAACGAGCGATCGACAGCTCTGACTACACATTTAAAATTATTTCGAGAATTTAAACTGCAAAGTTGGAATGAAGATGTGTCATTTAAATTTACTATTGCAATCGACGAGCAAAAATTGGGCATACTCACTTGTGACATCTTGAATTTTATTCTTCCTTCAACTTTAAAACAATAAACAACCACTAGAAGTACGGCATATTATTTGGACCTTACTGTACTTACTGTACTTACTTACTTACTGTATTGTACAGTCATGAGCAAAAAAAAAACTAGACACAGAAAACCACAGAAGTCTAATCAGGCCTCTCGAGGCTGATTAACCTTCATTAGGTAGTGCAGGAGCTGGAAAAGTAGCCACAGGCAACTTCTATACTTTCAATAATGGATTACACTTATTTTGCATTGTAACATTCCTTTGCCTACATACACCTTTTAACCGATTGGTTTAATCTCTTTCGCCACTTAATGAAGGTAAATCAGCCTCGAGAGGCCTGATTAAACCTCTGTGGTTCCAGGTGGCCAGTTTTTTTGCTCATGACTGTACAGTACTCGTAAAAAAAACGGCCCAAACAAACCGTCCAATTGCTAACAGCCCAAGCCACTGTGAGGAAGCCTTGTAGCGGGTCAAAAGCGTTCGAAAGACGGAAATGAGGGACGCCGCTCGCGCAACTGCCGGGCCGTTAGGCACCCGACGGTTTGTTTGGGTCGGGTTTTTTTTACGAGTACAGTACTGTACAATATCGACAAATACTGTCACTAGCCAACGGCCCTATGCTGACAACACGACATTTGATAACAATGAAATTTCCAATTGTGAAAGCCCTGCTGCGGGTCATCGAACGTTCGAAAGAGGCTGCAGATCAAAACTTTTAATTTGAGTCGTTCGTTTTCATATATTGGACATTATACGGATCTGGCCTTTTCTACACTGTGTTTAGTTTAACCTGACAGGTATTTTCGGTGATACTGCTTTTCTTTTTACTAGCCCTGACACCAATAGCTTGAACAATGGTCTTTAGCCTCTGTTAGAGGGCACGCTATAAGCCCACAAAAATATCACCAATTGGGCCACAGCCGAAGTCCGCCATCCGCCATTTTGCACGAATGGAAGTGCCGCCTAAGTACCGAATTCTCTTCCTAAGGGCCGCCATAATTTTTGTTGTTTTCCTTTGCATAAAAGCAAAGGAAACAACTTGAAAGAATGGTGACCTGATTCCGAAGTCGTAAATATTAAGTAGCATCTCTGTGTCGCCTTTTTTAATCGAAGTTTAAAAGATTAGGAGGTTATTACGCCGAAACTTATATCTTTAAGAAAGAAGCTAGGTATGATCACATGAACACCATGATGTGATTACAGGTACTGTACAGTTAATAATTGCGAGTAAGGTTTTCGACAAGGGAGTTTTATTGTTACTTGGCGACTTTCTCGGAGCGACGCGGAATTGTTTAATGAGCGCCACTTACGAGTGACAGCCACGTCAAGAGCTATTGAATTTATTCAACCAATTTGAGTTGTTTTGCGTGAAAATTGATTGAAGCATTCTCCCAACTGACGTGCCTGAAAGACGCAGTGAAATTAGCTTCTAAGCGAGGCCAGGATCAAGGAAGCCAGGAATCTAAAGGCTTCCAACAATAACATTAATTTACATTATTTTGCGAATTTATTCACGAGTGGAATTGGCAGTCTGGCAAGGTTTATAAGAATCTTTACAAGAAAATGTAACTCTTTTAAATTTGCGAGACTCATTTTGTTCCTGATATTGTACTCGTTCCACGGATCCACCTGGTGAATAAGTCCCTTTTGAAAATTTATCAGTAATGCCAAAAAGTTAATGGTGGAACGAAGAACAGTCGCGTCAACATAACAGACGTAATTAGTCCTGAGTGTGCTTTAAAAATGTCCGGAAGTCTAGAAGCCTGTAAAATACGCATTTTCAGCCTAAGAAATCAAGAAATAAAAACACAAGTTAAAAGTAAATAAATTTAGGTAAAATTACAGCAAGGAATACACTGCTCACACGTACAATCGATGCATTTTATAACGCTGTTGTTCACCCTCGACATGATAGGCAACAGAAGCCTACAAAAAAAATAATAAGGGCCCATTCATCCCGACACCACAAGACGTTGTTCCATGCTTTCGCTAAGTTACATTGAGCCTCTCTGCTGAACGGACTTGAAACTAAGTTGGTTAAAGAGTCGTAGGTAGGCTACACATCTGGGAGGGAGTAATCAATTTAGTAACAGCGCGTTTTTAACTCGAATGTCTCGTTTCTAGCACTTCTCTCTTCTAAACAATTACCTTCGAAATTTGGTTTTACTTGGGATACTCTACAGTACTAGAATGTTTCCCAGTGTTGCTTCTCGTCTTCAGCTTCGCAATCCCTTTGCCCAACTAGCCAACACTTGCCTTCCTCATATGCATGTCCCTTTCAACCATCTATGGGCCAAACCAGAAAATTTTCCTTGAATTTTACACCGTTATTGTGAATCGGTGTATAGGTTTTAGTTCGGATGACATCGCAGTGAAGTGGGCTTAGCTAAAAGCGTCAAATCAGAGAACTCATAACCTAGGAGCAAATGGTGGAGTAGTCCTCTCCTTATTCCCTTAGGCAAAACCAGTCCACACGTCTAGCCAAAAATGGCGGACCGTGTCATGCCTTGTGTTCGGATCTACACATGGCGCGCCCCTATCCAAGAACTACAAAACCTTGCGCGAACGGTAACGAACGTGGAGGTCTGAAACCAGAACAATATGCATAGATTAGTAGCCTACACATGGACCTTTTTTTAAGAGAGAGTAGATGCCCTCTTATCCAGCCTCTATAGATCCGTACCCTAAGCTAGATACCTAAAAGGCTGGTTCACCTAACAAGTCATAAAAACGGCAATTATATGTAATTAATAGCAACAAAAAGTACGTCGAAGGGTTGTGTAGTAATGTTAATGAAAAAGCACTAATTTAGTTAAATAATCAGTAATTTTTCAAGGCGTTTGACATCGTCGTCCAGCATTGCGCAAGGTAATTGGTCCTATAATGGGCAAAATACAGCCGACTCGCGCAGAAATTTGTGGCTAGTTAAAGCTCCGGCTGACGAAGCGAGTCTGGATGGGAGGGTTTCTACTTAAGTCTAATTATTTGGCGAATCTCTCCAGCAAATCCGAGTCATCAGCAATGCGAAAACTTATCACGACTTGTAATAAACAGATATATGATTTTTTTGGGGACAACCTGGGTTGCGTGCTGTAACAAATTGCAAACGGCATAGTAAAAGGATATTAAAAACGGCGTAAAGTATTAAAGTAGCAGAAATATATGTACGCATAGTACGCATTAGAATAAATACATGTAAATGGATTGATATTCATTTGTTGAAAGAAATACTAAAAACATTATTATCCATTCTTATAACTATAGTTAAGGAAAGATCAGATTGAAAACCAACAATTTCATCATAGTTAACTAAATTCTACAGGTTGGGCAGAATGTCGCCCCACCCCTGCGATTTTCGGCTACAGAAGGAATAGGTATAAGAAATTCCAGACCCTATACTGATGTATGAAATATCCACCATTTGTAAGAAAATAGCCCCAGAAAATGAGAAACCCAGATTGGAGCTCTTATATTGTACATAAATAAATAGCCTAATGGTGGCTTCATCCCTAAATTGGCGTATGCAGGCCCCCAAAATTGGTACATGATTAAAGGGAAGTTTGTAGTAAAATACCCGTAAACTGGCGTATGGGATCTTCCAAAAACCGCTATGAAAATAAGCATAAGAAGAGAATGTCGTTCGCTACTTTGGGTAGAAATTTTTACTCATAATTTATTTTTAAGATTTTATTATATGAACAATATTAAATACGTTCAACACAGAGTTTCAATAACAATCAGACAGAATACATAAACGATGCACATGAAAACATTACAATGGTGAGCAGAAAAACCTTTACACGGGTTTGCGCAGAGGTCTAATCTCGCCTCCTAAGGCTGATTAACTTTCATTAAGTGTTGAAGAGTCGCCAATCGCTGTCGATTTGATGGTAGACCGCGAAAGTTGAAATTGTTCACTTTTGTAGGAAAAACGTACAGAGAACACGACTTGTAGCATAAGTTACGCCATTGGTATTCTTGCAAAAATATTGCTCCATTACGTAACCAGGACACTTAGTGTCATAGATGTTGTTCATATTTATATTATTTGTTATTTTTCTCAAAACATTTTGTTGCTGTGACTTTTGATAGTCTAATCTTTATTGCGAAGTTTGCGAATTCGCCTCAAGAGGTTAGATTAGACCTCCGCGCAAATCCCTGTAAAAGTTTTTCTGCTCACCACTTGTAGAATGTAAATTGAATAACGACACTCAACAATACGCCAAACAACTTCACCAACAATAATTAATGCAACAGTAAATATCAAAGCTCAACAATATTACTTCAACAAAAACACATAATACAACAGCTTTCAACAACAGAAAATTCACAGACAGTAGGCCTGTATAATTCAAGATGGAGACTGGCTGATTCAATACACGGCAACTTTTTTAGTTTGTCTACGCTATATCTGCGTAATATACTATAATTATACGTTATTTTTATAAATTCCTTATACAACGATCAATAATACGATGAGATCCAATAATTTTGTTTCATTATCAAAATTACGACAATTGTTAAGAGAATTAAAAATGTAAACAAGTGCATTTCGACTGTTGGTTGAACTACACGGACTAGTCAGTCGAAATGATGCGGATATACAGAAAGGTCAAGGGTTGTTAATTAGCCCGTCAAGGTTACGGTTTTATGACAAAAAAGGGGCCCAGCGACAAGTCCCACGATGGGTGACCATCGTGGGACTTGTC
>JAHZNP010000597.1:0-47977 GCA_020615345.1 Triops cancriformis
CTTTTCTTTGCTAAGTCAAAAACCAAATACCAGTTTTACATATAACTGTCTAAGGCTTTGTCTTGATCATTCCGTTCGCTGTTCACACTGTTAAGCTGAAGCAAATAAATGGCTCACACTTTACAATACTGTGTGGAGTAGGGATTTAACACTTGATTTGCAGTTACCTTATCCTTTTAATTACAGTTTATTTTTGGTATCCTATTTTATTTTACGTTTTATTTACGTTATCGAAATTTAAAACACCTTTCAATACAAAAAAATAGCATTTTTATTGAAAGTAATGGCAAAGTAATGCATTACTTTACAAATGTAATTGTAATGTAACGATTACTTTCTTTAGTGAGATTTAATTGTAATGTAATAGTAATTTTAAAGTAAAAGTAATTGTAATGTAATAATATTTTTTTTCCTCCAAATTATACAACACTGATAAGAAGATGGTCAGATGTTCCCAGATGAACTTACAAAACTAAATTTCTTAGCAAAAAATCTCCTTGGAGGCATTGTTTCCCCAACATATAGCAAACCCGCGTCGACTAACCTGAGACCTAATTTACGAAGCGGAAATGTTCTTTTGACAGACAAGGAGCTCCTTTCAATAGTAAACAATCTTCCCCCTTTTAAAGCCGCTGGTAACGATAATATACAGCCAATTGTTATCAAAGAAATTTGGAACGCGATACAAGAACCCGTCTGGAATATTTCTAATTCCTCTCTAAGGCTAGGCTACTATCCGGAATCTTGGAAGTTGGCCAAAATACTTGTCCTTCCTAAACCCCATAAAGCTAATTATGATACTCCTAAAAGTTTTCGCCCAATATCTCTACTCCCTGTTTTGGGAAAAATGCTTGAGAAAGCCATTATTACTGGGAAACTGCAACTGTATATTGAAGACAATAACCTTCTTTCAGATAAGCAATGGGGCTTTAGGAAGAACAGTTCTACTGTCGACGCCCTAGAGACACTGACCAACAAGGTCTTACAAGCCTTTGACAAGGGAAAAGTCCTCTCTGCGCTCCTTCTTGATATTAGTTGGGCGTTTGGCAATGTTATTCATAATAAGCTCCTTGCTGAACTCAGAAAAATCAAGACGCCACCCCCTTTAGTCAAATGGATCTCCAGCTTTCTTCAAGATCGTACTGCTGTATTAGTCCAGGGCACCGCAGTAAGCCAAATCCATCGAATACCAAAGGGTCTTCCTCAAGGGTCACCTCTTTCCCCACTTCTATTTCTGATTTACGTAAATGGTTGCTTTAGCATTATCAAACGCAAACGGATAGACCTTGAGGGATACGCGGACGATAGATATTAACTACAATCGGCAAGTCTAGTGAAGATTTAGAAACGTGAAACATTTAGCCCGAAACATAACTACTATAAAGCGGCTCGTTTAAGTTATCATGTCGGAAAACGTGTTATCTTCTTCATTCCTTGAATCCTTTTCACAAGGAAGAACATCAGACTATTCATAATTTACTACATTCTGTTCATCCGCCATAGGCAAATAATCGAATTGCTTGTTCTCCGAGCCTAAACATACGCATAAGATTACGGTTCGCTATCAAAATGTTACTATATTAAATATAGCACTATTTAAAAATACGTGGTAAATGTAAAGAACGAAAAATTTCAACGTTTCAAATAGTGATAACGTACATAATAGTACGTGTATTCATTAAAGAATTATAGATGTATTGGGTCACTCGAAAAGTCCGTGCAGTGCTTCGACCATTTTCGCATTCAAAAAGCTCCTGTATTTCTCTAAGTGCCCGAATGAATTTTTTTGCTCACAAACTAGCAAGAGGGGTCTCTGAGTGACATTGTTAACCAAAGTTTGATGAATTTTGACGTGCACAAAAATTTTCTATTCAACGCTGAAAGTTGAACGGTACCGCCGTAAATTTTCACCTTTTTATACGTTATAATTTTCACAAATGTCTCAACGCTTCGAAAACGGCTAAAAAATTGTATGTAGTTTACGGCCCTAATGCTCTACAAGAACCCGTGGTTCGGAAACCGTGTCCGCTATTTCGAAGGGGATTTTTTGGCAAAAAAGCAAAGACGTTCTTGAAGAAATCAAACTTGATTTACCCAATCGTTGGGATAAAGTCATCGAACAAATTAATTAATATATTACTGAATAAAATTCGTTATATTCAGAGATATTCGCTTGCAAATTTAGGGTAATTTACTGCACGGACTTTTCGATTGACCCAATACAATAAAAATACAATAAAAATATTTATTAGTAAAGTACAGCACTGTAGGCTACATAAAAAATTAATAACATTTTTATATTTCGGTGTGTATTGTATTAATATATTATTAGTATGTATTCTTTGTTCTTTTAGATTTCTATAAAATAAGCTTCCCTTCGCATGCTGCATTACTGGCACTTTTATCCCTTTTCAGCCATCGATAATATGTAGATCTGGGAAGTAAACCGTCCTTGTATTGCTTATACCGCTGTAAACGTCGCCTTTTAAATGGAGACATTTTTTAGATCAACCAATATGCACTTTCAGCTAACTTCACGAGAGATTTCCTTCAACCTTTTTGAAATTTGAATGCTACAAGCAAAGCGTACTTTTACCAGAACAAACGAAGAACTAGAAAGAGTAATGTTTGTTTTTTTTTCACCGCTACAAGACGTATTTTTATGTTATTCTTCTTCTCTTCTTAGTTGACTATGTCTGTACGGGAATTCAGGGCCACGGGTGTCTCCTTGTACTTCGTATTTTTTTTTTTTGGGGGGGGGGAGGTAACGAAAGCGTGGTTTGATTATTTATTTTATTTATTTTCACCAACTAACACTAAGCAAGCACGAATCACGCACAAACATAAAGTTTCACATTTTAATCCTTTACCTGGCTTATGCTAAGGTTGTTCGAGATGCCAGTTACTAACTAACTCTATATGCAAAGACGCTATTCAATAAATAGTCAGGAAAAGGACATGAAAAACGAGTCCAGAAACAACGTTGATTAGTCAGGTACAATCACAGAAAATTCGAGAAAAAGCATTTCCTAGAAAAAGGTCAGAGTTGGGTCAAAGGGTTGTAGCAAGTAACCAAACTAAGGCAAAATAAGGTCACAAGAAACATGCAAACGCGCGAGGCAAACTAATGGTCCAGAACATCCCGGCCCCCGTTTTTACATCAAAGAGTAAAAACTTCAAGCTACTTCTGCGTTAGACTGCGTTTCAAATACGCATAACGTAGTGACAGGTCGAACATAAGTTCCATGTTGTCTTCATTTCCACGGTTCTCACGATTTGGTCCTTACCGGGAAATACCTGCGTAACTCGTCCGATCGGCCAGTGTTCGCGCGGTGTATGAACGTCGACTACAAGGACTATATCTCCAATTTTGACGTTTTCTTGTTTACAGTGACCATTTCTTTACCTCAGTCAAAAGAGGAAGATATTCCTTAATCCACCGTCTCCAGATTGGTTCGTAATTGCTTGGGCCGCACGCCAACGTCGTCGAGGTAAGATTTCCTTGTCGTGGATGACATCTGGTGGAGCATTAGCCTTGCGTTCGCCATACAGAAAGTGATTCGGTGTTAAAGGATTGGGGGCACTAGGATTGACGCTTAAATGGGTAAGAGGACGTCCGTTTAGTAGAGACTCGACCTCGTTGACAACAGTGTACAAAAGTTCGTCGTTGGTCCGTTGCCCTTTCAACACAGCGGTCAGTGATATTTTTGCCGATTTCACGAGCCGTTCCCAGGATCCTCGGAAATGTGGCGCTGCAGGTGGCGTGAATTACCATTCGATATTTTCGCTGACATGGCGTTCGCTATATTCTCTTTGTTCCAATTTTCAATTCCCTCCCGTAGTTCGCGCTCACCGGCAACGAAACTGGTGCCATTGTCACTGAAGCATTTAGCTGGGGTTCGTCTTCTTGCGATTAATCTCCGGAAAGACATTAAAAAGGAATCGGGCGTCGATCCTATGGCACAACTCAAGATGAATTGCGCGAGTTGTCATACAGGTGTACAAACAACCCCACCGCTTTTCGATAGATCGTTTCACCGTGACGTACAAAGGTCCGAAGAAGTCGATGCCGGTGTAGGTGAAAAGCGGATTAAACGGTTCGACTCTTGCCAAAGGTATGTCTGCCATGAATGGCGGATTGGGCTTTGCTTTATTTTTCTTGCAGTGGGTACAGTGGTTAAGGATTGACTTAAATGTTTGTCTTCCCTTTATAAGCCAGTACATGCACCTTAGCTCATGCAAGGTTCGTTCCGTTGATGCGTGCGCAAGATTCACGTGGGTATCCATGACAAGCAATTCAGTTAGACGATGTTTCGAAGGAAGAATGATAGGATGCTTCGCGTCGTACTCGAGGTTACTGTTCTTCAACCGTCCGCCGATACGCAGAATTTGGTTTTCGTCAATGGAAGGGGCTAACTTTACGATGCTGGATTCTTTGAATGTTGAACCATTTTTCGTGATAGCGAGGATTTCTTTGTGAAACTCTTGTTCTTGGGCGGATCGAAGGAAGACTTGTAGTTGCTTCTGTAGTTCGTTGGCAGTCAAATATTTAGGGAGCGAAGTGCTGATGTTTGTCCCTCGTTTCGACACTTGTTTTATGCGCTCTGTAAAACGTAGTACGAAGGCGAGAATACGAAGTGCTTTTGTGAGTTTAGAATGGCGCTCGAGTAAAGTCGCGATCACGGTTCGTTCGCCTTGTCCCACCATTCCAACCCATGGGTCAACGTTGACTTCATCGTCTTCAGGTTCCAGGAATTCCAAATTGGATGGCCAATCTTTTTCGCTCTTCAACAAGAAATTAGGTCCGGCAAGCCAGGTACGAAAATCAGGAGAATAGGCTGTTGAACCGTGACTGCAGATATCAGCAGGATTACAAACGCCAGGGATGTGTCTCCATTGGCTTGCATTTGTAGATTCTAATATTTTCCCAACTTGATTGCCGACGAAAGCCTTAAATTTCCGGTTCTGGCTGTAAATCCATTCGAGTGTCGTCTTAGAGTCCGTCCAGAAGACCACGTTCTTGTTGTCGAAATCGATAGCATTGCAGGCTATAATGGCGAGTCTTACGCCCAGGACGGCTCCGCAGAGCTCTAAGCGCGGAATTGTTACATACTTTATTGGTGCTTATAACGAAACGGATTTCAGGTTCTTCGTTAAGGTATGTAGAGCGGAGGTAAGCCACAGCACCGTATCCAGCTTCCGAAGCGTCCGAAAATATGTGCAGTTGGAGCGAAATAATTTTTCTTCTACGACGCAAACAACCAGGAATTTTGATCTGGCCCAGCGATTATAGAGATTGAACCCATTCTTTCCACTTGTCGAGAAGTTGCGGTGGTGGTACGTCGTCCCACTCTGTGCCGTGTCTCCACAAGGATTTTAGGATGATTTTCGCGAGTAGACAGAGCGGCGCGTGAAAACCAAACGGGTCATATATGCTAGAAACTTGACTAAGGATTTCACGTTTAGTCAGTGCTGGTTTGGACGAGTTAGTTTGAAGATGAAGATGTCGCTTTCGTAGTCCCATAGAACTCCTAGAGTTCGTTCATTGGGTAAGTCGTCTGTGTTTAAGTTTAATTCAGTGTTGATCCAATCGCAGGGATTGATAGTTTCAGAACGTCTAGAGAATTCGATATCCACTTTGTTAACGAAAATCCTCCTTTTGCGAGCAATTCGGTGATTTCACGGGCGGCATTAGCTGCTTCGGTGGTCGCGTCGAACGAGTCGAGAGAATTATCGACGTAAAAGTTGGAGAAGATCTTGTCTGAAATCTTCGGAACTGTTGGTTATTATCAGTTGCCGTACGCTGCAGGGCGTACGTGCAGGTTGCTGGACTTGAAACCGCGCCGAATACATGGACCAACATCTGATACACGTCAGGTGGCGATTGAGATCCTGGTGTTTTCCACAGGAAACGAAGTGCGGCTTTATCATCATCAGGAACACGAACTTGATGATACATCTTAGCGATGTCGGCTGATACGGCAATAAGGCGGGAGCGAAATAGTAAAAAGGGTTTAATCAAGTCATTAAAAAAATCTGGACCTTTTAATAGGGAATCATTTAAGCAGGTCTTTTTAAAATTTAGCAGAAGCTTAAAAAACGACCTTTTACCTTTCCTGGTTTGTTCGGTTGAGAACGGCGTGGTGTGATAGATACCACGTCTTCACTGGGATGTCTCGTGGTTCTTCAAGTCGTTGGGGAAAACCGAATTTGACATATTCCTGGATTGTTTTTTCGTACTATCGGCACAGTTCCTTGTCTCGTACAAGACGTTTCTCGAAGGAGGAAAGGCGACTTAACGCACACGCGTAATTGTTCGGTAACGTCGGGGGGTTATTCTTCCACAGGAGCGCAATTTCGTAACGGTTGCCAATATTCTTTGTTGAGTCTTGCAGGATCTTCAAGGCCTTTTCTTCTTGGACGGGCAGCAACGAGTGTTTACTGGTTCCCTGGTGGCGGTTTTCGATATTCAAAGACGTCGTGGACACCGCGGACTTTTCTTCCAATCAGAACAGTCACCTTGCTGGAATCAAGCGGAGAGATGTATAGATCCGCAATATGCGGCCATTGGAGCTTATCTTCGGGCCAATATACTTTATCGCGAGGGCTTTTCAGGATAAGAACGCTGACAGCTTTCACGTTGTCAAAGCTAACTCTTTGGTCTCTTGATCGGATTGATAGGTTGACCAAATGAGCGTCGAAAACTGGATCGTATCCATGGAACCAGCGTGGTCGAACTCTTTGCTTTTCTCCCTGTAAACCGAGGAGGTTCGCAGCTTCTTGTTTTATGAGCGTCGATTGGCTCCCGGTGTCGATTAGGGCGAAAGTATGCAAGTTCTTGTCGCCATTAACAAGGGTAACGGGAACAACAGCTAGAAGAACTCTTTCTTCGTTGTCTTGCGCGACATGTCCAACGTGAGGCGCTAATTCACTTGAAGTGTTGGCGGTGGCGCTTGTAGACGTAGAAGCCGAGTTTTGGTTGTATACCCGTGGAGCGCCACGAAGTAAGGGATTATGACGGCTTTTGAAGCCGTTTTGGTTACAAGATTTGGTTGCTCTGCATTCTTTGCTCAGGTGATTTGGTCCCAAACATCGAAAGCAGCATATCTTGTTTTTTACTAGTTCGGCTCGTTGATTTACGTCCATATTTCGCAGCTTAGGACACGATGAATTCTAGATGAACCCGCTCATTTCGCAAAATGAGCAAGTTACGACTCGAGGGGTATCGAAGGATGTGGATACTACTAGACATTTTTCGGTAAGAGGTGTTCTTTTATAACTAGCTCGCTTCGTAGTTTCTCGCTGTGACGTGTCACGGGAAGGTTTTGAGATGGGTGGACAAATTTCGGTTCCCAGAACCATTTCGTCTAACCAATTGTCGAGATCGCGAAGACCAGGTTTATTGGGTTGCATATGCAGAACATTCCTTCCCCATTTGCTTATCAAGCCGTTTGGTAGTTTCGTGAGGATTTGTTCGAGCGTCGCGGAGGAATCTATGTCTTCAGTATAGCCTTCATCATTCAACAACGAAACCGCTCCATGTAATTCAGTGAAGAAAGTTTTCAATGAGTGGAAATCATTGGGTTTCACGGGAGGTAATTCCAACAAAGTTCGGACGTATTCTCCACAAATACGTCGAGGATGACCAAAGCGCCATTGGAGGTCTTGAAGCGCTTTGCGGTAAAGCGAAGGTTTATTCAAGGAGTGGATTATACTCTTTCGTACATCAGGAGCCAATTATTCTCTTAAATACGATATGCGTTATTCATCTGTCGGTAGAACGTCGTGGACCATACTTTTGAAGTTCGCGATAAACAAAGGCCACTCCTTCAGATCTCCCGAGAATGGTTTTATGTCGATCTTTGATAAGTGTCCCGTGCAAGGGTAGCCGCTGTGTGAGTGATGGCTGGAGTTTTACTCGAATATCCACGAGTCTTGCTAGTTGCTTTCAACGTTCCTGCCGATATGCGAAGACGTTGACGATCTGCGCTGTCTCGAAACAGGAACATGGTTGGGCACGTTGTAATCGTGAGTTTCGAAGTCTTCTCTATCGATTTGATGCGAGGATTGCCATCGGCCGGATAACAGATTTTCGATACGTGCAAGTTTCACAAGAATTGGTTTAACGAGAAGTTTGTTTTGCGAAATTCCAGCTTTGGTTTTAATTTGAATTTAGGTTGGCAATCTTGATTGGTTGAGTTATCGAGGTATGAGATTGAAACTTAGTACAAGGAGATGCGGAAGGTTCCCTGTCGATGCACCAATAAATTGTACGGGAATTCAGGACCACGGGTTTCTCCTTGTACTTGGTATTTCTTGGGGGTAAACGAAAGCGTGGTTTGATTATTTATTTAATTTATTTTCACCAACTAACACTAAGCAAGCACGAATCACGCACATACATAAAGTTTCACATTTTAACCCTTTACCTAGCTTACGCTAAGGTTGTTTGAGATGCAAGTTACTACCTAACTCTAAATGCAAAGACGCTACTCAATAAATAGTCAGGAAAAGGACAAGAGCCCAAAAACAACATTGATTAGTCAGGTACAGTACTGAGCAACAAAAACCGGCGGGGGACCAGCGCGCTTAAATGTCAAGGGCATGTCCCGGCAAGCGCCAAACTCGTTCAGCAGGGTTATGCTTTTGCCAAGAGTCGAGGCAAGCGGGTAGAAGACAAACCGCTTTAAGCATTGCCTGGACATGCCCGCGCGCACTGTACCTGCTTTCCCTGCCGTTTTATTTGCTCGGTACTGTACAATCATAGCAACTTCGAGAAAAAGCATTTTGTAGAAAAAGGTCAGAGTTGGGTCAAAGGGTTGTAGCAAATAAGCAAACTATGCCAAAAAAGGTCACAAGAAACATGCAAACGCGCGAGGCAAACTAACGGTCCGGAACAATGTCATTGATTGCATATGCTCTTGCAAAAAAAGGAAAACAAATTAAGGAAAGGGAAAAATAGTAATCGAATAGCAGGAAAGGAAGTATAGTATGATCTCGTAAGGCCTTTAGGCCTTTTCTTGTTATTCATAAAGTGAACCTTTACCGGCGTAATGGCTAACGTGCTTCTTCATTCCGTAACCTGCTATTCGCTGCTAGGTGCACCGTACTCTTCTATCAGTCTCTTTTACGTGAAATTTTGTTCGCGATGTATAAAGATAATTCATAAGGTTCTTGGTTTCCGACAAATAACCAAAAGTTGAATTGAGTCAGGATTCATTTATTTTTACTTCACAACTAGTGTAAATTTAATCATGAAAATGTATTAGAAAATAGTCCGCAGTGGTGCCGCGGAAGTTTTTCACAATCAAGCTTTAGCTACTTTAACACTTTTTACAAATTTTGGTTTATTTTTGGTTTGTTTTCGATCACCGTGGTTTGTGTATTAGCATTTTCCACTGGCTACTCTGAGAGTAGTTGAGAGTAGCACTCTACTCTGTCAAGGGGTACTCCGAATCTGCGGATCCGCCGCGAGATCTTGGATTTGTTACTCCCAGTGGAGGGCGCTTATGATTATCAAAGTAAACGGCAGCCATACTTATGTATGATTTATTCCCGCGCAATTTACAATTTTTAGAATATTTTACTCAAATAAATGGCGCTTTTCCAGGACTTTATCGGGATTTGCTTAAACTGTTAACAAAATTATTAAACTGAGCCTCTATGTTGAACAGATATACTACATATTTCACAATGAATAATTGCACACATTTTGTATAAAATTTGAATTATGGGTTTTTAACTCTTCGCGTGTTTTTTGTGAAAAGCACACATCATTTCTTGGTAATTTTCTTCGTCACTGTCAATTCTGGAACTGGAAGATGACTCTTCAGGCAAAGCAAGTAATAATCTCTCTGTTTGGATCCATATTTCGTGCGCATCAAAACCCACTAAGGAAGTCCAACTCTGTCTTTGAAGTCAGGGTAGCGAAGAGTACTCTTTTTTACTCTAAACTGAGTGAGTGTCCCAGCGGAGCGCGCCAACAGGAGTGACTCCGCCTCCGGTTCGCCCAGTGGAATGCGCCACCGCTACTCGGAGTCAAAAAGGGTACTCCAGAGTACGCTAGAGTCGCCAGTGGAAAAGGCTATTTGGTTTGTTTTTCGGGTTCACTTGGTTTGCTGACTGGAAAAAAATCTGGCAACCCTGGTTGGGGTAGTCGGGGGTGGTTTGGGGGAGGTTGTCGAGGTGCATTTGTATGATTAATTGATAGTATGAGTCTTGACCTCGTGCGGGGGCTGTAGTTAAGGTGGGTTTTCATGATTAGGGCCCATCTGTCCCGACTGTGGATTATGAAAACAAGGCTTTAAGCGATTTATGTGAACTATTTCAGTTTTATTTGCTGAAATTTCACGTATTCTAACGTTTACTTGTGATGTGAATTCAATCATACGGTAAGGCCCGCGCCATTGTACGTCTAGTTTTCTTGCTAGTCCAGGTTGTGTTGCAGGATTCGAAAGGTAAACTTTTTATCCTACTTTGAAATTTACATATTTGGCTTTTTGGTAATAACTATATTTTTGTCTTTCTGAAGCCTTTTGTATATTGTCTTTTGCTGTTTCCCAATCCGAGGTCAATTTAGTTAACATCTCTGCTGTGTAATCTTCGTTAATAGCGAACGTTCTCCTAGGCTTCGTTAATAGTGTATCATTAGGAAGGGTAGGATCCCTTCCATAAAGCAGAAAGAAAGGAGACTCTTGGCTAGAAGATTGAATGGAAGTACGATATGCAAAGAGAACATACGGTATGAAAAAATCCCAATCTTCTTGAGTTTTATGAACGTAGTGTTTAAGGAGTGAAATCAACGTTGTGTTAAAGCGCTCAGTTAGACCATCGGTTTCAGGGTGATACTCAATAGTACGAATTTCTTTAATTTGTAAGGTTTTGCAAGTCTCAGCAATTACTTGAGACATAAAGTTAGTCCCGCGGTCGGATAGAATAACTCGGAAGTGCGCCGCGCGACGATATGCCTATTGGTCGACATTCAATTGTCAAGGCCTACCGACGTTGAAAGGTGACGAACCGGGGACGTCACCCAACGACGATCCGGTACGTGTTTTATCAAATGTTGTGTGTTATCAATTGCATATCTAATGAATGCAACGAATTCACTATAAATAAAACACAAGTAGTACGATGAAATATGCAAGAAAAATACATTAACCGAAAAATTTCTTGATCTAAGTTTCCTTAAATTTTCAGTAAAACTTTAAAAATTTGTGTTAAACGTTTTTGCTGAAGTGAAATTTAATAAATCTTATAAAAAATCAAGCAAAAATTAAATTTTACCTAAGACATTTTCTTTCAATTTCTGAAAAAATTTACTGTCCTCAATTTACAAAAGTTAAGTTCACAAAATTTTACCATGTGTAGTCAAAGAACATTTAAATTTATTCGAAGTAGGCTCTTCTTAACGTTACCCAGGCGTCAAGACGTCGTTACACTGGGAAATTACATTTTACATCCGTGCGACGTCGGCCTGACATCTAATTGGCAAACCAGTTCGACGTAAAAAAATTACGAGAACTTTCGACGTCGCCGACGTCGCTTAGACCACTTTTCGAACAAAGTGTGCTACTTGGGATGTATTTATTTCCTTTGTAACTTTTGGGGGAGTGGTCCAACAACATCTACTGCGATACGGTCCATAGGGGCTGAAATTGGTTCAAATGGTAGTAAAGGTGCAGGGGAAATACGTGAGGTGTCTTTATGTTGGGAACAGGATTTGCAAGCCTTACAATATATTTTAATTTCCGTATACATTTTAGTCCAGTAAAATCTTAGTATTTTTCGTAAGATTTGTCAAATGCTAAGTGACCAGACAATGCGTGGTTATGTAAGCTTGCGAGAACTTCGGTTTTAAGGATTTCTGGGGTGACAATTTGTTCAAAAATATTTTTTGGTTATCTTACTGTATGTGAATTAATACTCCATCTATTATAAATTCCCTTCATATGCTAATACTAACCCTGAGATTCTCTACGTAAGAGATAATTCTGAGATGTTCTCCAGGTTAATTGTCCTTTCCGAGAAAATCCCTTGTGTTCTATGTATCCTATGTACCCTGACCTCGTTCTGTAGCATACCTTACTATACTCTTGAATTTGTGCTATTTATTGTTATACTTTTCTCATAGGTAAAAGATTTTGAAAATATGTAAGAGTTAGTTATCAATATCAATATCGGAAACACAAATTAAGTAATTTTCGGAAACTAATGTAAACTACAAAGCTTTTTTATCATTAAAAGAAGTTTTGAAGTATAAAGCTGACGGTAATCTATTCTCTATTTTTTTTTTCGTAAGGAAATAATGTAGAAGTGAGTTATTAAAATCAATTTGTGAAACTAAAATAGATTAATTTCCGATATTAAGTTAAGCTAATAAACTATCTTTCTTCACTCTTTGTGCTCCTCTACCCGTTTTTAACAATCTTATACTCGAGAAGATCCTTTCAGCTGTCGCAGTGCTAACTGGCCGACGACCAGGGTTGCCATATTTTTTTCGGTCTCCAAACCAAAGTGACCTGGAAAACAAACCAAAATAAACCAACGCATTTTCGAAAACAAACCAAAAACAAAAACCATTTTAATAATAATAATAATAATAATAATAATAACAATATAACAACAATAATAAATAAAATTACAAAGTTTAAGGCAGTTACTTTTTACGTAAAACTTCTGGGACACCACTGCGACCTATAATCCTGTTCAGAATTGTGAGGACATTTTTTAATTAAATTGTCACAGAGTGTTAAGCAAAATATCGTAACGACACAGGGTAGATAATAAAACATTCGATTAAGTTATTTTATTATCACAAGGAGATCATTTTCATTTTCTTGGGAATTGAAACCCATAGGAACTTGCATTTGGCTTTTCTCTATCACAAATAAAACTGCACTTCGAACAGATTAATTCTAAATTATAACACGCTTTTCTGGGTTATGAAAAGGCAGGCAGAGAAGTTTAAAAAGGCAGGCAGAGCAGTTAACAAAGATTCATGCCTTATAATGCGGGAATACACATAGGCAGTAGTACTTTGGGATGAAAATATAGATACTACTCGAAGTATGACAGAACTGAGAGGTCTTCATCACCAACTTCATCTTCGCTATTATCACTATACATGTTGCTGCTGAAGCGCTGAACCATTGCAGCGGTCACCTGGAAATCCTTTCAACACATATTTCTGCTGGAAAGGTACGATTTTACTCTAACAACTGCGTCAAGCATTTTGATTTCGATTCTGTTGCGCAGCTTACTCTTCACAAACGTTACTTGTGAAAACACTCTTTCGACGAAAGCATTCGATATAGGTAGTGATGAACAGGTTAAACAATAATCGGATAGCATTCGGAAAGCAAAATCCCCTCGTAAGTCCTTAAAATTTCTGACACTCTTCCAGAATTCAGTTACATCTCTAGGGACAGCAGAATTCTTAAAAAGTTCTGTCTCTCCCCAGATAACAAGACTGACTTTTCTATATTGATCTTCTATTTCCTGAGACTTTGTGCCCATTAGATGAGCCATGGGTAAACCAGAAAAAGCAACTTTATCTACCTGTGAAAGAACTCGACTAGGTGACAAGTGTGACAAACCGCGAAAAATATCTTGGTTATCAGGTAACCGAGATTCCATCTGAGAGACTAGTTCCAAAAGAAACTTCAAACACCTTGTTTGAACTGACTCAACAACTTTCTCGGCATCCTGCCTTTCGTCGCGAGTGTGCTTCCGAAAAAGTAATTGCATTCAGAGGAAAACTTTGCACCGAAATCTACGTGAGAAAGAGGTTTTTGGTAACCTCTAGTGTCAAAAACTCTCTCTTTTACACTTCTGTAATGGAGAGAGTTCCTGGATGAGCTTCTCGTGGTCAACATTTGCGCTTTGGAACAGAGCATTAATCTGCTCGAGTTCCTTCTCAATCGGCGTTAAAAATACAACCAAGAGGTACATGGAATCGTCTTTGAGCATATTGCTAATGGACGAAACCTTCTACCTCACACTAGCAGAAGCTTTGAGTTCGGCCTGACAAAAATAAGCTTTCAACTCTTGCCGGTTAACTAGCAGGTTATACAGAATCTTACCCCTAACTGACCAGCGAGTATCTGAGTATTTCTGAAAGGGAGTTGGAGTTCCTATCCTCTCGCTGTTAACGTCCATTGTTTCAAATAAGCCAAGAAAATCCTCGCGCTTTATCTGGCTTTTTGAAAAAAAGGCAGTAATTTCTGAAAGCAAGAAACCAATGCTGGATGGCATCAGTTCAAAGGCATGTTGTACAATGAGGTTTAAAGAGTGACAAATGCATCTCAACAGAACGCAATTAGTTGCTTTGGCCTTTACTCGAGACCAAACTGAGTTATGCTCTCCAATTACATTAGCCGCTCCGTCGGAACTATAGCCAATGCAATTAAAAAAGGAAAGCCCAACAGATTCTAATTTTTCTTTCAGCGCACGGAAAAGGTCTTCACCTGTCGTCGATACAACAAGAATCAAGCCCAGTTAATCATAGAGGATACTGTTCTCTTTTTTTCTGAGTAGTATCTAACACACGCAAAGATATTTCGCCGCTGTAATATCTGTAGATTCATCGATAAGGACCGAAAACTTCTTGTTAGACAATTCTTGGACAACTTCTTCGAAAGCTTTCGATATCACATGTTTGATTAGCTGGTAGCACTTGGTCCTGTGCATCCGCAGGCTTTCCCATCGACTTCCTTTTCCATTACGCGAAACAATTTCACCACGGTGGTCAATTGTTAAAATGGAAGAGTGGCAACAAACGTTGAGCGCCAATTCTGTTTTAGGGTTATTTTCACTCTATCCCGACCAATTTTTGGAGGTTTCCAAACGTTTTAAAAGATGATTTTACACTAAACTGAGCTTGCAAATGTTTATATAATTAATGATAATTTACTAAGATTTAATAGTCCAGTTATTTTTCTTTTAATTTACAACCTTACAGTTCTTTTAATAGACGCTTTTCAAATTTTTCCAGCTGTCTGCTACGTAGGTAAATTTAAATTTAAGGCCCCGGTATACACAACTTCCGAAAATTTTAAAAATAAAAGATGGGGACACAGTTTTGTTCGTAGAAGGTGGTACTGCTAAAGTGACTCATAACAGAAGCAAAACGAAGTCAAACAGAAACTCCGGATAGCGGTAAAGCATAAAAAAGTCAAACAAAACCTTAAAATTTCAAACACGATATCACAAAAACTACCGAACCGATTTTATCTTCCTCTTTATCATAAAACTTCAAAAAATCTGGGCTAGTGCACAACATTACCCGATTTTCATTTTTCTGTATGATAAGAAAGTAGCAAAAATTCAATCAAAGTTTACAAATTTATCACATTGTTTTTTTCATGAAAACTTGATGTTGCGCACTAGTCATCATTAACACTAACTTTACTGTCAAAACAATTTCTTTGGCATTTTGACTGTTTTCAAAGTATGATGTCTGAAAACTTCCCATGAGGTTTGTGTATACCGGGGCCTTAATATGGACTTCTTAAAAAATTTTCTAAGAAATATTCTACCATAAGAAATTCATAAAAATAGCAAACTACGATTCGTTGAAATAAAACCAGTAATAATGTTTGAACAGTACTAAACCGGTTGTAACAATCTAAACCACAAAGTGCCAGCAATTACAACGCGTCTAAGGCTGGGTCACACTTTGCGAGTGACCGTGGTAACTATTACCTTTTCATTGTAATTCTCTTTCTTTCCTTATACATGTGTTAGCGATGTCCAAGGAAAATGTTATAATTAACATGGTAATTCGGAAAGCGTGACCCCAGCCTAAGGTAGGCTAAATTCAACTAGATTAGGTAAAGCTAGGTTCCAGCTTGTTCAATCGTGATATCCGCAGTGGAATAGCAGAAAAAAAATGACTGGTAGTGTATTAAGTACTCAACCTGATTACCTCAAATTTGGTTATCTCAACCTAACGTTTTAAATCTGGAAAAATTGGTCGGCGTGTAATGGAAAAGTACCTATCTGGGCGCTTTAGACTTCGTCATTCTTCGCAACAGGCACTGGTTTTAATTGCAGCTGCCTCTGACTGCTGTTCTTCCTTGTATCTCTTGCAATGTGCGTAACACTCTTTTGGTGTTGCTCCAAAGAACCTTTGTGGGACTTAAATTTGAATGGCACGAAATGCAATATGCACTTTCGGTGCCATCCGAGCTCTTAAGTCGGCTATAAGTCGGCTTCCCAGTCCTTCCTATATTTCCTTGACATCCTTGTAGACCGCACTACCATGCGAGAAGAACTATTAGAGAAGTCCGCGGCACAACTATGCAAACGTTCAAAATACCACATGTAAAACTTGATAGGCAGAATGCACCACAAGATAATCCGAAAAAGAAAGAACTAAAAAGAATTAAAGTTTATAGTTAAAGCTACAAGTACTTACCGACACAATAGATGTAGAAATTGACACGAATTACAGGAGTACGATAGCATGAATCGAGTTTTAAATGCATCAGGGCGCTCACATGCGTTACGTTAACTGTAAACACGTGGAATAAACACAGAAGCATAAGCTTATTGCGAATTCAGTTCCCAGTGCGCGCACTGGGAACTCAGTACTTTAGCCCTGTGACGTCACGCCTGTAGGACTCAATGGGACACTTCAGCCCAACTGAAGACAACATTTGCACCCAGTGCGGAAATTACAGACTCGGGTTGACCAACTGATTCCGCTACTATCGATTCGCAAATTGTGGCAAGGCCTAGATCATGCGCACTGTTCGGTGGCTTTCTAAAAAAATGCATCGCGGAATACAAAACACTAGGGCGGAAAAGTAAATTCAGAAGTAAAAAAATCTAACTTCTCGAAGCAAAGTCCAGCTTACAGAGCAACAAACCATAAATAAATAAAAAACATTTTCCTGCAAAACAAATCCTTTGAAAACACACAATTTTTCTCATTTTTGGTTTGGAAAAAAAACATCTGGCGACCCTGGCGACGACACTCAGTAAGAGTGAAACATTTGGAAAAAGATCCGAATTGCATGCCTTTAAGTGGGGACAGCGCAAACGAAGGCCTATCTTCTCGTAAGACTTCTCCCACTTCACTTTCCAGAGCATAAGCTCTTCCCAAGTAGCACAATTACGTCAAAGGGACGTTCCTTTCTGACGCAGTGACGTCGCCCCTTGACGTCTCGGTAACGTTGGGGCGACAGCCGATTGTCAATCGCAGGCGACGTCGACGCTTGACGTCATCTTAACGTCGAAAAGCAACGTCTATACGACGTCTATAAACGTTAATATTGCGTTTAGCTTTCTTGTTATTTATTTTGAATCCGTACATGCGTAATAAAATTCTCTGTTTGACATACTTTTTATGAGTTTATTCCCAACTTTTATTAGAACAAACAATCAGAACGAATGGTTAACTTCAAAAGTATAAAAGAACGAAAGGTACTAAAAAATTAACGATTATACACTGAAAAACTATTTGCAATTAATGAAACTTGGAATAATCTTCAAGTTCGTTGCGGAGTACTCTACGAAAATGCAGCATGATGACCACTGTTTGACTTGAGTGGTATAACAAGGACTGTTTACTAGAAAGTATTCAATGGCTTTTCGCCCTGAGCAATTTCCTGGTAAGACCTTGCAGTAGAAAGAGTCGAAGGACTTCCCCGTGACCCATGTTTCCCTCTCCAGACATGAGGTATATTGAAGCGTAACATTCTTTCTCTTGTAACTATCCCCTGGCGCGTTCATATTCATAAGTCTTTTTCTTAGAAAAGTCGAAAATTTTAAGTTGTCTCTTTTCGACGTTAAATCAACCACAAAGCCACGTTGTTTTTATACGTCTAAATTTGACGTCTGGGCAAAGTTGAACCGACAGCCAATTGTCAAGCAATATAGACGTCGAAAAGTTACGTCAATTTGTGACGTCGACGATGTCGAGTCTACCATGTTTCGACGAGTCTGTGCTTGGGTTGCTTTAAACAATCTGTATTCGGAAGGAGATCTCCGTAAGTTTCAATCATAGAGCTAGTGTCTGCTTGTTCTACATCTTTCGCGACGACTCTAGAAGGAATTAAACAGAATGAATTAAAAATAAAAAAATATTCGAAACAACATTTCGAGGGGGGGAAACCCCTAACCCGCTAACTATCATGATTATAATTTATATAATCATGATAAATTATGATATATCATAATTTATCATGATTAATCATGATATATCATGATAAATCATAGTTTATCATGATTAATCGATATATATCATGATAAATCATAGTTTATCATGATTAATCGATATATATCATGATAAATCATAGTTTATCATGATAAATAGTGATATATCATGATAAATCATGATCTTTCACTGAACTATGTCAAAATCACAATTAATGATTAAGTAAACATATATCAATATTATTGGTAAAATTGTTGTTAGATGAGGTTTTCGATCTTTTTTCATAGATTCCATTATAATTAATGAATAAAACCACCGAAATGATTTCACACTGCCAGACTTTTCTTTGAAATAATTGTACAACAACCATTTCCGATTCATGGAAATTCTATATTTTTATATTTTCTCTGTTTGGATTAGATTAATACTGTCTTAACACGTTCCTAAATTTTGAATTGATATAGCATTGGTAACTGACCAAGACTGTAGTGTTGGACAGTACCGCCACCTATCTGTAGCTCCCTCAAACGCGTCACTTAGTAATAGCTGAGCTTTGTTTTGCCAGTGAAAACATAATGTTAGACGCGTTAGAACATTACTTCATCATCTTTTTACCGTACAATGCACTTTTGCATTGTACGACTTCCTGGCCACTAGCGAAGTAGCTGTTGGACACCTCTGCTGGTTTGATAAATTTGACTTACAAGTAAACTTATTAAATAAGTCAAGAAGAAGCGAGTGATTTCTCTTATTAGTGTTGTTTTTTTGTGCTCCTTTTTGGTTCATACGAAGTATGAAAATACAGAATTCGGAAATTATGGCAAATCGTTTTTCTTATTGCTAAAATTTTTTATTTTATAATGATTATGTGATTTATTATGCTGTAAAGGTATCATGATTTATCATGATTAATCATGATTATCATGATAAATTGGACATCATGATTAATCATGATTTATCATGATAATTTTGTATCTGGGCAGTCCCAAATCATCCCGTTTAAACGATTGCTTGGATCCTGGATCTTCCCTCCTGAACGATCTCTGTGGGATATGACTGCGATTCCGGCTTCATCGTTACGCACTCTCTTCCGATATTGCCAAAGCGTTCTCGAACGTCCGTCTCGTGGAAGATCACTCGCGTTTTTTTCTGGTCAGAAAACCCGTTTAACCCAGATTCCAATGTGATTTCTTACCGTTTTAGGGTCCTGCTATTCGGAGGTTGCAGTTCTCCCCTTATGTTGCTTGCGGTTCTAAACAAACACATGTCCAGTAGTAACGACCCCTTTGCCGCTACCATCCAACGCGACATTTACATGGATAATTTGCTGACTGGGACCACTGAAGAATCGGACCTATTCACGTTGTACCAGGAGTCGCGTAAACTTCTCTATGATGCCAAGTTGAACCTTCGAGAGTGGACTACGAATAGCCCAATACTCAAGGAGCAGCTTATCCGAGATGGAACCCTATCCTCTAATGTTGTCAAAGTCCTCTGTCTTCAATGGCAACCTGATACCGACTTTCTCATTTACTCCGATGTCAACTTAAGTTTTTCTGTTGAGTTGACGAAGCGCGGAATGCTTCAGTTCATTATTCGCATCTTCGACCCCCTCGATACCTCAGCCCTCTGACCATCGCAGCCAAGCTCCTAATGCAAAAAGGTTGGAAATCACAGGTTACCTGAGATGATCTCTTCCCGTACCGTTAGCATCCTCTTGGCAAGTCATCCAGAAACAACTTGAACACCTGGGATAAGTCAAACTTCCTAGGACGTATATTAGCGCACTTGAATCAACAACTTCTCTGAACGTTTTTGCTGATGCGAGTCCACAAGCTTATGGGGCCGTAGCATCCTTGGCTACACCCAACGAGTCTTCCTTTGTTTTCGCTAAATCCCGTGTCGCCCCTAGTAGAATATATCCTACCACCCCTACACATGCAACCCCTGCACAAGCAATACCCCGCCTTTCCCCACCATCGGAAAAATACATTTAAGTTAATGGAATGTAAATTAAAGTTTATGTAATAAAAACATCAATTCTGGATATAAAAATTGTATTAAAATTTCGCAAAATCAAAATTGCTAACAAGAAAAGGCAGCTAAATTCCTAAGGTGTCCAAACTCGTCAGCGCCTGGGGGTTAAGCAGCATCGGGCCTGTTGACCTTGGATGGGTGGGCATCGGTAAACCTGGATGGGTGACCATCGGAGAAAGCTAATTTCATTTCTCCCTATGAAGAAATGAGAAGTAATTAAATCAATGACAACTTAACGCGTTAAACTCTTCACTTACGAGGATCACATATCCGCTTCACGAATTCATTTAACAGATTAGGGCCACAATCTGATGTCTCGTTTGAAAGGGACACTGTCGCACGGTTTTATATTACTAAAATGAACGATATATGCCACACTGTAAACCAAATTTACAGATATATTCACAGATTTATTAAGTCTTAGTGAATTTATTAAGACTTGACGTGCGTGAGTATCCAGTGATACAATGTTCACGTAATTATCTTCACAAGTTTGAAGATAAAAGTTAAAATATTGTCCGGACTCATTAGTAAAGTCACGAACTCCACTAACTTTTATGACATATCCAGAAAGAATCGTCATTTCTGAATGAGCACGTAAGTAAACTGCCTATAGATATACACACACATATATACCCCAAATTGAAAATTTTCGGTAAACATCTACAGCTCTAGAAGATGTGAAAATCGAATGCTAAGTACGAAGTTCCTAATTATGTTCTCAATATTGAATATGCCGAAAGCTCTAATTCCTTATCCTTCCCGACCCGTTCACCTTTTAGGCCCATGACATAAACATGATACTTGACCCAAATTTGTAGCAACATGTTTTTCAGACTATCGTTGAGTCACTTGAGCATCAAATATAAGAAAAACGGATAAAGAACAAACATTTCACGCACCTGGGCACCCTGCATATAATTTGCGCATGTAAAATCTAAGTTTAAAAAATAAAAATACCAATTCTCCGTAAAACAATGTATTAAAATCATTCGGTTTGATAAACCAAATTTGGGAACAGGAAAAGGCAGCTAAATTCCTGTGGTACCCAAGATCGTCAAGTCCTGGAGCTCAAGCTGCATCGGCCACGGTCAGAAGTTGGATGGGTGACCGACGGGGAAAGTCAGTTTCACCTCTCCCTAGAAAGAAACGAGAAGTGATTAAGACAACGATGACTTAAATGCGTTAACTTACTTTTTTATGCAAATATCAGCGGAGTAAGTGTTTGCTTGGGGCGCTGCTAACCGCACAACGGATTAGACATCTTTTCGCGCGCTCTAGTTTTTTCTCATATTTTGGTGTTAGTTTCTAGTTCTTTCTTTCATTATGTTACCCAAAGTGTTGCAAACTTTTGTATTTAAGTGAAAAACCAAGTTCCAAGGTGTATGGTGACTCCACAGTCTCAAAAAGGACAAAAAACTGCGGGCTTCCCATGACTTTTGCTGTGGTAAGGTCACCATTTCACTCACCTAGCGGCGGGGGTGACCTATTACCAATGGAATCGCAGAATAGTGAACTCGATCAAGAGCAGCAAAACATTGTTTATTGTGCTACCTGTTCTCAACCCTTCGAAAGAGATGCACCTGCTGCAAAACACTGCAAATCGTGCCGGCAAAAGAAAGCAAAAAGGGCCGCTTCCCCGTTAAGAGATGGTGGAGCGGTCAGAAAACGCTCCAACTCTTTAGAAGAGCCCAGCAAGGACCAGCTCATTGCCCTGGTCCACTCCATGAAAAGAGGCCTTGACGTTTTGACGACTGAAATAGCAGCCCTCCGTGCAGAAATACGTGAGATGAAAGAGGTCAAGGAAAATAAAGAAGCACCGATTGAACAGTTCGCCGCTCTTACCGAGGAAATTCATCGGTTGAAAGAGCAACTCGCAAGTGATCGGGTTGTCCCACTGGCTGAGGGACCCAAACCGCAATCTTATGTAAAAGCCTTGAAAAAAGCCAAGAGCTCTAACAAAACCCGCGATAACGCCATGACACATACAAGTCAAAGCAAAATCCTGACCCCCAAGGCACAGGAGGAAACTCTCCTTGTGCAGCAACTCGACCATGACAAAAAGAACCAAGTGCTCTCACGAAAAGACTTACTGAAGATGATTGAGCAAGACATCCAAAACCTCAATCCCAATGCCCCGAAGCCGATATTTGCAAGCAAAGTCAAATCGGGTATCCTCATGACCTATAAAAGCAAAGACGAAAAGAACAAGGCTGCCCCATTCCTCGAATCCACGACCCTGAAAAACCTTGGCCCAGTGAAAACCGTGAACCGTCAACCAAACTTACGTGTGGTCGTTCACCAACTTCCGAGAGACGAATGCCTTGACGAAATCTGCAGCCACCTGTCAGACAAAAACTCAGACATGGCCATCATCTTCTCGGCTGATCAAGCCAAATGGTTGAACCGCGAAAGCACAAAAGCGTACGGATCGATCATGTACGTGTGCCGCTCAAAGGAAGAAAAAAACAAGCTTTTGAATGAAGGATGGCTGCTGGCCTTCAACCGATTGTGTCAAATCGAAGATGCCCGACCCTCGTTAGTTTTGCAATGCTACAGATGCCAGGCGTATGGTCACGTTGCTGCAAACTGCCGATCCGACCATATGATTTGTGCGAAATGTGCTGGTAAACATGATACCAGGGAGTGCACAGTCGATAAGCCCAAATGTGTGAACTGTAAAGGAGACCACTTCGCCTTTCATCAGAGCTGCCCGGTTAGGAAGAAAGAACTTGAAAAAGTCTCACAGAAGCAAGAAACGTCAAACAAAATATGAGTGCGGGTATTCGGCTGCTGATTCACAATGTCAGGAAGAGCTACGGTCAACTCACAGAATCAATTCGGGAAGCAAATGATTGTAACGTGGATACAGTGATCATCCTTGAACCCCCGCAACAACTTGTAAACAACAAGGTTATGGGCTTTCATATAACGAAGCCAAATTTAAACTATGTAGGAGTTGTTGCGCTACGTAAACCCAAAAGCCCCTGCACCATCCTTTTTATATCCAGTCTCTTTGTGGTCCTCAAATTAAATGCCCCCAATATTTCCCCGATTATTGTCATTGTTATTTACCGGCGTCACACAGAATCCACGGCTCCACATTTAAGAGATATTTGGGAGACACACAAACACTTTGGCACCAACTTCATCATCGCAGGGGACTTCAACGCTCATCACTGGCTGTGGGAGGATAAGCACCCCGACACAGCAGGCACACAACTGTACGACTTCGCCACCAAACAAAACTTGGTGCTGCTGAACGAATGGAACGTGCCAACTTTCCACAACGAACGTGGCCCTAGGTCTACTATCGACCTAACGTGGGTATCTCCACACATAGTCAATCAAGTGCGTTGGAGCCTCTTAAATGATGAAGATTTCTATAATGAAACTGACCACTCAGCAGTCCTACTACGTATTCAAAGCCCACCTACACTAGGTTTAAATGCTGTTTGGTGCTACGGGAAAGCAAACTGGGACAACGTACGCTCCTACACGGCGAAAGAACTACTGGCGAATGAAAGCAAGTTCTCAAACCTCAACAGTACACGGTGTATTGACAATGCAACAGAAAAGTTCACAACGATCATACAAGAAGCCATGTTCCAGAACATCCCGAAATTCACCAGTTCCCACCGGAAAAACCCGTGGTGGAATAGAGCACTCGCCGAATCCCGTAAACAAGCAGCTAAAGCACTATGCGCTTATCGCACACTCGGAGGCCCGAGGCGGGAAACTGAATGGAAAACCAAACGGAACTTATACAGAGCGCTAACCAGGAAACACCGAGACGCATATTGGGCAAAAAGGATGAACACCACAGACAATAAGACCATTTGGAATCTGGATAGATCTCTGCGCACAGACAACAGCATCTTTAAGTTGGAGCAGCTGAAAACTGAAGATGGGAGGCCTTTCGAAGATCCAACTTCTAGACTCAACTTTATTGCCGAAAACCTGATTGGAGGTGTATCAGTCTCGGATGTTCCGTACGGTGCCAGACTCCGATCCAGAAATAAGCCATTCTCCAAGAAACCAAGCCGATGCAAACACTCCTCGGATTTTACAGACCTAGAAATCACCCACATATTGGACGGCCTTCCGAAGAACAAAGCTGCAGGATATAACGATATACAAACCATCGTCCTGAAGGAAATCTGGAAGATTATCGCACCAACATTGGTCAAGATCTACAACGCGTCCTTTTCCCTGAGCCATTACCCCACTGTCTGGAAGACGGCAAAAGTGCTCCCACTTCCAAAACCGGGCAAGAAGGATTACAACTCAATAAAGAGTTTTCGACGGATTGCCCTCCTACCCATCCTCGGCAAGATCCTGGAAAAAACCGTGTCCTTAAGGCTACAAGAGTACCTTGAAGAAAGCAACAAGTTGTCAGAAGCGCAATGGGGTTTCAGGATAGGGAGAAGTATCACAGACGCCCTTACACAACTCAGCAATTCCATACTCGACAGCTTTGACAGACGCAAGGTCCACACAGCCCTTCTCCTTGATATTAGAGGCGCGTTTGATAACGTGGTACACCAGAAACTCGATACGGAATTGCGGAAGCTAAGAGTACCTTGGAAGATGGTAGATTGGACGCGTAGTTTCCTTCAGAATCGAAGAGCATTTGTCGCCCATGGAAGGGAAAGAAGCACGCTGTATATTATCCAGAAAGGTGTACCACAAGGCTCCCCGTTATCTCCGATTCTTTTCTTGGCCTACATCAATAGATCTCTTGAGACTATAAACCGGAAGAAAAATCGGAGCACAAGCCTTCGCGGACGACTTGCTTTTCGACACTTCCGGCTCATCTAGCGAAGTGAATACAAAACTACTCGGAAATAACCTTTGTGCTCTTGAGAAGTGGGCGAAAAATCTGGGTCTAGAATTCCCCAAAGAGAAAACGGAGCTCATCCACTTCTCTAGACGAAGAACGAGCGAGACAGCGCCACTCGTTTGGGGAACTACCGTAACCCACCCGAAAAAGGAGGTCAGATACCTTGGCTTGATCTACGACAACAGGCTAACGTGGCAAAACCATATCACCTCGGTGGCAGCCCAATCCGGTCACGCACTACAAAGGATACGCCAATTGACCAAGATATCCAAATCAGTTACATGCACTCAAATTCGTACCCTGTTCCAGGCAATCATCGTCTCAAAGCTGACCTACGGGTACGCAGCTTGGTGCAATGCCTCGGAAACGAGACTCCGTCCCCTCGCCCAGATATATCGGAGAGGCCTACTACTAGTTACCGGTGGACTTCCTTCAACTCCCACTGCAGCGTTAGAGGTCGAAGCAGGTGTCCTACCTTTCAACCTAAAACTAAAGTCCCTTCTGATCCGAAACTTCGCATCCAGGAACTGGCAGTACTGGCCGACCCAAGCCGAAACTCAGAGGCACAAAATATACGCTTTCAATAAGGAGTTTTCGACGGATTCGTGCGAGGAAAGAGCAAGACAACTGTTTAAGGAAGTCTGGCAATCTCGTCCACCAACTCTGAAAGAGGCCCTCGCAGAAATTGAGAAAGCGGTTACTACAACGTTCGATGGGACCTGGTTATTAGCACCTCAAAGACCTTAACGCTGGAACCACTCATCGTGGTATCATTCATATAAGGCAACCTTGAAGCATCATCGCGACAATTATCCAGACACGCACGACGCATTTCCCGATTAGAGCCTATTTGAAACGGATTGGGAAATGCGACTCGGACCTGTGCCCTTGTCAGGACCGATCAAGACAAGACCTGACCCACCAACTGTTTAACTGTAGAAGGCTCAACAAAGAGAGAGCAGTTTTGCTCAGGAAGCTGTCGTGCCTTAAGTTACACTTCAATGCTTTCAATATCTTTTCCAATCCAGCCCAATTCCATGAAGTAACCCTACTATTAAATTCAGCCACCGCATTAAAATAACTTAAGTCTAAACTAAACACTGCAACGCTAGCAGTGCTTCCCATGTAATTACTCCCCACCATACCTTGCAATTAACCTAAGTGTACCTCCCCTTTTTGTTTACCCCTCCCCTAATATACCACTATTACCCCTCCACTTCTTTTGTTCTACAGTGCCAATCTTAAAAATGACGACTTTAGTGAATGTACAACTTACTCAACCGACAATAGGCGTGAGCCTACGTCGGGAATGAAATAAAAAAGTGTTTGCTTAGGGTTACTGCACCATTTTCACCCATTCTGCAACCGTTAGTATACAGATTTTCATCACCGTCGAACATGTCAATTTCGTCGTTCCAAAAAAAGTTTTTGTTCACATCTACCCGAATGTTGCACTCGTTGTTCACAACATCTGATTCAATTTTATCAAATGCTATCATATGCATCTGTAAAGGGGTAGTGAAATTAGAAAACATAGAAATACTAAAAGCGCGGGAAAACTCAAAACAAGATAACGAGAGGCCTAAGTAAACGATTCAAGGAATCGACATGTTGTATCCCAACCGTTCTAGTAAATGCTGTTCACTGAAGCAAACTGACCCAAAAAGATAAGCCGCGCGATAATTCTTGTCAACCGGCCTAATAGTGAGGCGGAAGCACCTCGTACCAAGGCTACGGTCTTGGGTGCCGAAACTGAATCTCGAGGCCCATAATGAATAGCCTATATGTGACTAGTATAAAAGGATGAAGAAGAATCGGACCCAGAGTCTTCCAGAGCTGGCAGAAGTAATCAAGCAGCACCTACCATTAGAACCGTAGCCCTTGCAGTTACCGCCGCAGTTACCGAGTCCAACTTTTGTAACAGTGAACAATAAACATTTAGTAAGCTTAAACAAAGTGTTTTTTTAATCCCATAAAAGAGCCTTGTTACACTGGTGTCAGCGGTTACGAACAAGCTCCGAAGAGAATCTTCAGCCAATCCGTTGAACTCAATAACCGTAAGTACTCATTTTCTTTCCCCAAGCTTTCAAAATGACAGCCGCTTCATCCGGAAACGACTTAATACATCTCACAGCTACCCAACTAAACGACATTTTATACCCCTAATTAAACACAACGATTCTAAATAGCTTCAAAAATTTTCTGGAGAGTCTAACGATAATTCTGTTAGAAGATTTCTTCAAGACCTAGAAGCTGCAGCAGATGCAGCTAAGTGGAATACAGATCAAACACTTACGGCAGGTAAAATGAAACTTATAGGAGAAGCTCGTTCCTTTTACCATAACCTAACAGAAAAGCCTAAAGATTTCAAGGAATTTAAAAGCATCATTTTGGAAAGATTCGGAGAAAACAGCACGGAAATCCACAGGTTATTAACATTGCAAAACTGTACACAGCAAAGGAACCAGAAAGTTCGAGAATTCGCAGACCAAATTGTAAAGTTAACTCGTAGGGCCCATGAAAAGGACTATCCACAAGCAACGCAAGAATCGTTGGATAAAGAGATGAAAGGTCATTTCAGTAAAGATCTACTACCGACTCTAAAAAGATATATTCTAAGCGCCCAACCGGTCACTTTTAAGGACGCAGTTTCGGTTGCGGCTAGAGAAGAATCGCTCGATTCGCTCCAAACAAGTAACAGTCAGTCGTCAGAAATCGCACGGTTAGCAGACGCTGTCGCGGCCTTAGCCCTCAATAATCAAAGGAGCAAAAGTCGCTCACCAGCTAGACGTTACGAAGATAGGGAACCGTCTTTCTGGGATAAGTATAACCGTCCTAGAAGTCGCGAAAAGAAAGTTCGTTTTACTCTCTACTATCCTGCTTACGGAGCCCGCGAACCAGGTAGTTACGTCCAATACCCCCGTTACAACTACAGGAACAGTTACAACAGTTATAGGCCTCTACAATCCAACACCCAACCAATTAAACATCAGCGTACATCGCGTCCTATGCAAAGGTCTAGCAGACCTATTCGGTGCTTCAAATGTAACGAGCTGGTACATACTGCATTGCACTGTAGATCTAGGTCGACAAACTAAAGGTGCTGACTGCAGTACTCGGAAAAGGCCAGTCGGCGCCATAATTTATTAGAAAAACCTTTTCAAATCCTACAAGCAGATTTTTCGTCCATATTAGAAGAGGGTTAATTCCATTTAGATGACTTGTTGACACAGGAGCGCGTGTTACAGTAATGGATGCCAGAGCGCTCGAGCTACTGGATCCAATTTTTTTGAAAAAACAACAGGATTCAGACCTGTCACTGCAATCACTGACCGGGGGGAAAATGGAGATCCTGGGTTGTTTTAAAATTACCACTAGAGGTAAAAGGGAAAGTATTTAAGGTAAATACGTTTATAATCAAGGATCTAACGTATGACTTCATCCTGGGAATGGATGCTATTAAGGAACAAGGAATTGTAATAGACGGGGCGGCTATGGAATTAAACTGCCGGATAGACCCAAAATAGTAAGCGCAATGATCACACAAGATAAAAAGTGCGAAGTAAAGCTAGCAAAAGAAGTTAGAATTCCTGCGCACAGTAGAATAATCTCTACTGCCAAATTTAGTGCGGTAACACTAAATGGAGCAGACGCAATATTTCAACCAGTAAGCAACAATGACCAGGCTTTTATGATAGAACCTGCGTTCGTTCGTTGCTCCAAAGGTCTCATTCCCGTATCGTTGTGGAATGAAAGCCCTAGTATAGTAACTCTACCGCGAGAAACGGTAGTAGAAAAGGTGACTGAGGCAAGCGCAAAAGTAATTGCGGCCATTCACGACCTTTCTAGTACGAATTACCCACTTTTAGAACATTTCAGATTATCTAATGTAAATCCGACGCATAGAGAAAATTTGCTTCAACTGCTTGTAGAATTTCGAGACATTTTTGCAAAGGACGATGCTGATTTAGGTCGAACGACATTAGTTAAAAACAAAATAACTTCAGGAACACCGCATTTTCAACGACCGTACAGGATACCAGAATCGCAACGCAGCGTAATCAGAAGTCACTTGAACGACATGCTTCAAAGAGACATTATACGTCCGTCATCTTCCCCCTGGGGGGCCCCAGTAGTATTAGTTAAAAAGAAAGACGGTACGCAAAGATTTTGCGTAGATTTTAGAAAATTAAACTCCATTACGAGAAGAGATGTATATCCGCTACCTCGCATCGATGATACTCTCGACAGATTAGGTAACGCTAAATTCTTTTCCGTCATGGATCTGGCTTCAGGTTATTGGCAAGTAGAATAAGCAGAATAAGACAAACACAAAACAGCTTCCACAACTCACTTACGACATTACGAATTCAACTGTCTTCCATTCAGATTATCAAACGCACCAGCCACGTTTCAACGCTTAATGGATAAAATTCTTGCAGATAATGTAAGACTCAGAACAGCAGGTCTAAACCTTAAAGCGAAAAAATGCAAATTCTGTAAACCCTCTGTTAAATACCTAGGGCATGTTGTCTCCTCGGAATGAGTACAACCAGACCCAGATAAAATAGAAGTCATTCAAAATTATCCAATTCCCCGTAATGTAAAAGAAAATATATCATTTCTAGGATTGGCCGGATATTACCGGAGATTCATTAGGAACTTTGCATCGGTTGCAAGTCCTCTTAACAAACTCACTAAAAAAGAATCAGTTTTCAAATGGACTGAAATAGAGCATAATGCGTTCGAAAAATTAAAAAAGCACCTTGTAAATAGTCCTATATTGGCCTACCCAGATTTTTCTCAACAATTTATCTTATATACTGATACTTCGGACACAGGTCTCGGAGAAGTACTGAGCCAAAACCACAAAGGAAAAGAAGTAGTAATTGCATACGCAAGCAGAGCGCTAAAAGACGTAGAAATTAGATATGCTACTGTAGAAAGAGAAGCTTTAGCGATAATCTTTGCCGTAAAACATTTCCACCTTAACCTACACGGAAGAAAGTTTAGAATAATAACAGATCATAATCCATTAAAATGGCTTATGAACAATAAGGACAGTTCATCCAAACTAGCAAGGTGGTCCCTTAAATTACAGGACTACGACATGGAAATAGAATACCGCCCTGGTCAAAAAAACGGTAATGCCGACTCATTGTCCCGAATTCTAATTTGCACTGTAAATGACTCAAAACCATTCAACCGTTCACATATAAAATCACTTCAAAATGACGATCAATTCTGCAAAGACATTATTCACTATTTGACATACAACGACCTTCCCGACACAGTACCCAAAACCCCCTTTTGGATATACACGATCGACGAATTCTTTATAAGCGATGATGGTATCTTAAAACATATTCACGTATACAAGAAAAAACAACTCAATTGAATAAATAGTAGTTCCAGAAGCATCAAAAGGCGAAATATTAAAAATCTTGCATGACCATCAATTATCCGGACACTTAACTTTTGAAAAAACTTCCTTGAAAATTAAAGAACGTTTCTTTTGGCAAAAAATGTACGCAGAGATAAAAAATTATTGCAAATCTTGTGAATCTTGCGCACGACACAAAAACACTACACGAATGTCACCGGCTCCCGTTATTCCCCTGAACCCAGTATCAGCCCCAATGGAAAGAATAGTAGTTGACGTTGTAGGACCTCTACCTTTAACTTATAGAGGCAATCGTTATATAGTAGTCTTCACAGACTATTTTACAAAATGGCCGGAAGCTTTCGCCATCCCAGATCAAAAAGCGGAAACTATCGCTAGGATCTTCGTTGAAGAAATCATCTCCCGCCACGGCACTCCTCGGATACTTCTGTATGATCGCGGAACTAACTTCATGTCAGAGCTAGTAGCTCAAACTTGTAAACTACTAGAAATTAAACAAGTCCGCACAAATGCTTACCACCCACAAACAGACGGTTTGACTGAACGATTTAACAAAACGTTAATTTCCTTACTTAAACACTACGTTAACAAATCGCAGGAGGACTGGGACTCGTCCACATGTTCTTCTGGGTAGCAGCTTCAATACTTCCTCTAGCCTTTCCCATCAAAACCGCTATTTGCAACTATACGAACCCTTCTTCTATAAACTTTGTTGATTTTCATACTATCCCAAACTGCGCCCCACGAGACGTAGCCGTAACACCCCTCACCCGTAAATTATATTCTGACGAAAGACGTACTCCCCTCGGAAACATTTAAAGGCTTTGCATGCGGACAATGGTTGCAACAATTGAAAATAGAATCAATTTTCTTCGGAGGACACGACTCCACTACTTCAAAGCAATCTAAGGACACGACCGCAGACGACTGTGTACACTTAGCACAAACATTGACATGCAACGGAAATAAAATATACAGAGACGGTGCAAAATGGACCTATGACAAACCACGTACAAATGACGCTATTTGGATGACAACGCAAACATAGACCTCCTTACGCTGTTTCACGGAAGAAATTATACTGCATAAACCTTGACCAGATTGCCCCATTGAATCACCTTTTGGAATACTAAATGCAACTTACGAAGATGGATTTGTTTCTGCCCAACACATAACTATTGTCTGGAAACTACAGCAACGAATGAAAACACTGAACCATTGTACGAACGAAACTATAGCGCAAGGCACAGCACAATACTTGATGAATGTCCAACAAGGATTTGACAGAATTTTGGACACAAGCAATCAATTAGAATTATATGTAAATAGCACGCAAACTAACGGCCGTGGGCAAGTCCAAGCTCATGAAATAATTGGAATGCCTAAACATTTCGTTCAGCTTGTGCTTCATTTGCCAAAGCGATCGACACACCAAACAAATGAGATACCTCAGGAGATTCCTCAGGCTATTGCAGCCCGCTTTCAATTTATCGAAGAAAGTGTGACTATGAGAGACGTCCAAATTATCAAAAACATTGATCAACTACCTTGTCAAGTAGCAAAAAGTAAAGCAGCCCGCATACCATTAATTGCACAGTTTAGCGGACTCCTAGATGCCCAGCTCCTTGGATATCACGACTGCGAAAGATTAAAACCGTTCGAAAAAACCGCACTGATCCAAAAATGTTTACCTCAATTCGTCGAATTTAATGCCGAAATCACACCTTGTGGTCCGCAACCAATATTCAAGAACTACACAATCGGTAGGGACGGTTTAACTCTTTATCCGTTCAAACCTTATTTTTGGCAAACCGGTATTGTAAATTTCAATGGAAAACCTCACAAGTTTCAAAATAACAACTGGATACAAATTAACACGACAAAACTCCCACAATTATATCACCTTGCACTTAACTTAAACCTCACCATTGACACTCTTCTCTTCAACCTACTAAATAACAATAATCCAGCACACCATCGCGAAAGCCAAGAAAATTTAAATGTACTTATGGATTTGATGCAAACGGTCGACAAGACTTCAGCAAACACAATTAGCGATTTGGTCCTCGATATTAAATCTAAAAGCACATTAGATTGAATATTTTAGATGTCAACTTACCTTAAAAATTAACTATATACCACCGTTATTACTATAATCACATTGTTAATCCTTTTCGTTATCGTAAAAATCACACCTTGTGTCACTGTTTCTAAGAAATGCTTACAACGTAATAGCAACAGAAATACTGTTCCCTCAGACGATGTAGAACTTGCTCCACTCCACCCGGCTGTAAATGTACAAATAATTCCCGACCATGCACCTCCCAGATTGGTACCAATGGCACCCGTGCACGGATCCCACTACACAAGTCTAAATTTGTAATGTGTTGCCGGGAAATTAGAAAACGTAGAAATACTAAAAGCGCGGAAAACTCAAAACAAGATAACGAGAGGTCTAAGTAAACGATTCAAGGAATCGACATGTTGTATCCCAACCGTTCTAGTAAATGTTGTTCACTTAAGCAAACTAACCACAAAAGATAAGCCGCGCTATAATTGTTGTCAACCGGCCGAATAGAGTGAGGAGGAAGCACCTCGTGCCAAGGCTACGGTCTTGGGTGCCGAAACTGAATCTCGAGGCCCATAATGAATAGCCCATATGTGACTAGTATAAAAGGATGAAGAAGAATCGGACCCAGAGTCTTCCAGGGTTGGCAGAAGTAGCTGGCAGAATCAAGCAGCACCTACCATTAGAAGCGTAGCCCTTGCAGTTACCGCCGCAGTTACCGTGTCCAACTTTTATAACAGTGAACAATAAACATTTCATAACCTTCAACCAAGTGTTGTTTTAATCTCATAAAAGAGCCTTGTTACACATCATTTTTCCTTCAAATAAATTCACGAAGATGACACTTTGGTAAGGATGTGGAAGAATTCGCAAACCATAATTATTGTAGAAAGTCCAGATTTGGTTTGTTCCATCCAATAAAATAGGTATATTCTCACTTTGATAAAAGTTAACACAGATTTCCTCTGTTTCATGGAGTGTATAATCCAACTCGTAACCAAAAGCAGGTATGGCACAAAAATCAAAACGACCAAGTTTTTTAATACGACGAATATTTTGAACTAAAATATCGTAATCCATATTTCTATGTGATGTCTGGACAACTTATTACTTCTGCTTAAATTGAGAAACCTTCTTAAATGGAAAAAATGTAAGACAATAAGGAAACTGTAACGGCGTTAGCTAACAGCATTGCGTAAACATCCCCGATGTCCAAGGATCATGGACACCTAAAGGTTGTTAAGGTCAAAGTTTGCTATGAGATGAAAAAAACACTCCTATATCTTTGACACATTTAGGTAATATGGTGCCCCCCATCAATGTCCAAGGTTCACAGCAATCGAAAGGTTAATTTTGAATCTTACCGTCTGACAACCATTTTGAATCTTACAGTCTGACATAATTTAGATATTAGAGGTTTGATTTCTGTACTTTGTGTCTTGTCTAAGCTTATTGAGAAGAAACCATATGTTGCGTACCTTCGAATCTGTTTAAAAGCAGCAACTTCTACCCAGACGGTATCACAAGTTTCCAAACCTGCAAAAATTTATCATCATGTCAGGAAGAGTGCCTAAAAGCAATCAAGTCACGAAGAGAGCCTGGAAACCAAGAAATTCCAACTACGAAGACGATCAGCAAGACGCAAAGCGTGAAAGCTTTGACATTCACGTTGTAGGGCTATGGTTTATTTCGTTGCTTAACCGTGGCAGATGGTAAATCGTAGAAATAAAGAAGCTTCGTGAAAATAATTCTGGCGAAATTGTGGGATCCATAGGATTTACGACCTACACCTTACCCTACATAATCAGGGGCCTTCAGCAAGTCCAAGACTACTTAACCGAGAAGAGTGCTGAACCAGTAATCAATCTAGACCTACCTCAGACGACAACGACAATGATACTCAAATCATAAAAGAAGAAAAGAACGATGAGGATACTAACGAAGTGCAAGTAATAAAATAAGTTTTTAAGAAGAATCGATCATGGGACAGCGACTCGGAAGAAACACCCAAGAAGAAGAAGAAATCTACGTAAATCAACAAAGTGAAATTATCTCAAATGTAAACACAAAGCACGCTAGTTAATTGCGTAATTTACTTCAGTGCTGAAGTAATACGGGAATAGTTTATTGTATTTGCCACAGCCAACATTGTACGGAAAATACACACATTTGCTTCTTTATTGTTCTAATATACTGCTCTACAACTTTGTTCTTTACAGTTAATGCGAAGTGGGTTTAAACGCACACGGTAGCGACACTGCACAAGCCTTACTACCCAATGATCCTGCGACTTTTCAAAATCCTTTTCAAATCGCGCTCGAAAAGGTGCCAAGATCTTGGCTTGGGAACAACCTCGGGCACTTTCTACTGCAACATAGACACACCAGTGTCCACAAGCTCTTGAGGTGCTGCATTGCCAGAGGATGGTTTTCTAACAGGTATGGTCCGCACCACTCCGCAAAATCGGGATGATAGAGCTCAATTTTTTGTCCCAAGCTATCGAAGAATTCTACAGGTTTTAATCGAGAAGGCTTTTGCGGGACATAAATGAACAACCAGTGGACGCCTTCATGATTACTGGGGTGAGTATTACTAATTATTAAAAGTGGTCTTGTGTTGTCACGGGTTATAGAAAACAAAATGGACCTCAAAAGCCGCAATGCTTTCTGTGTTCTTTCGTTAAGATTCTTGCGAACGCGTTCATGAAACCAGCGAAATTGAAAGAACATTTCGTAGTGTTCCACCAATTATACGAGAAAAAGGACGTTGTTTTTTTCCAAGCAAGAAGAGCTCAATTCGAGAAAGGTGTAACACTTCCAAGATAGGTTTTGCTGTTCCGTACAAGCCGTTATTAGAAGCCTCGTACAAAGTTGCGTACCGCATCGCGAAAGAAAAGAAACCACATACTATTGCCGAAACACTAATAAAGCCATGTGCTTTAGAAATGGTCGAGCTAGTTTGTGGCCCTGATCAACGAAGAAAGCTGGAAGCAACGCCACTATCAAATGATGTTATACGTTCAAGGATAGTCGATATGTCCTCCAACATCTTAAAACAAGTCATTGAAGAATTGGCAGCTTCGCCATTTCAATTCAGCATGCAACTCGATGAACAACAGACATAGCGCAATGTAGCCAGCTTCTCGTTTTCGTTCGTTATATGTATAATATCGCGGTAAAAGAGGAGTTCCTGTTCTGTGAGCCTCTTTTGGAAACAACTAAGGCGGTTGATGTTTTGCAAATGGAAAAAACTTTTTTCGCTAAACAAAATTTCGATTCGACAAAAAAAACTTCTGAATATTTGCACCGATGGAGCACCTGCAATGCTTGGTAATACATCCGGTTTTGCTGCTTTGGTGAGAAATGAAGCACCTCAGTCACCGTTACTCACTGTTTCTTACACAGACATGTTTTGGCAACTAAACCCTACCAGACACAATGAAAGACATTTTATCAGTTGCAGTTAAAATTATCAACGTATTCAGAAGCAGAGCTCTAAACCACAGCATTTTAAAGGTATTTTGTCAAGAAATGGGGGCGGAGTACGAAGAGCTTCTCTATCACACGGAGGTACGTTGGCTGTCACGAGCTAGAATCTTACAACAACATTTTGAATTGAGGAAGGAAGTGGCAGCTTTCTTAAAGGGAAGAGAAAACTCGCTTTCAGCACAGCTCGAAAATGAAGATTTCGTTCTTGGACTGGACTATTTGGCTGACATTTTTGGCCATGTGAACGATGTTAACGTCTCGTTACAAGAACCGGACGTAACAATTCTATAGGAAACCGAAAATCTGTGGAGTTTGGTTGCTAAGCTACCTATATGGAAAGGAGAATAGAGGTAGGGGTTTATGCAAATTTTTAAACGCTTTTTGACGCATTTAATCAAGACGAGACAGGTGCAGAATGTTCCTTAACGTCGTCCTTAAAAGAGAAAATGTGCGCTCATTTAGACTCGGTTCAGAAATTTTTTAACAAATACTTCTCTCTCGAAAGTGCAAAACCTGCATTTTGGATGCGAAACCCCTTCGATTGCTATGAAAACTGTATCTCTGATACAGACATAGCGAAAGAGGTACGATATCCGTACGAATGACTTATTACGACTAGAATTCGCCTCGAAGAGCCGTGCGGATTTTTGGTGTCCCTTGTTGAGAGTGTATCCTCTTCTTGTTGAACGTGTTTACAATCGTTCCATTCGCAACTACTTACCTCTGCGAATCTTGCTTCTCAACTCTTGTTAATATTAAGACAAATAACAGGAGCAGGTTAGATGTTCAACACGACATGTGCATTGCTGTTTCCAAGACGATGCCGCAGTTCAAAGCAACAGCAATTGTCGCATTGATTTTTTTAAAACATGTACTTCCTTCAATATCGTTTCGGGGGTCCGTGGGTGTTTTCTGGATCGAGTTAGGGGTCCGTATGGAAAAAAGGTTAAGAACCACTGTACTATGGGAACTTTAGTTTCTTGTGTTCGTGTCAAATAAAAGTGGATTCCTTGTTCTTTCGGATACGCTTGAAAAGCGCGATTTGTGTACTCCTTTCCTTGATCAGTGTTAAGATGTTTAGGCTTGAGTGCTGTGTTAGTGATATGTCCACGGAAGGCGTTTAAGACTGTTCTAGCCGATTTGTTGCGTAGTGAATAGACCCACAAGTATCTACTGTGGACATCAATCATGGTACGAACGAAGGTCATGCCATCATTCCATTTCTTCCATCGTTGAATGTCGATTAAATCAGACTGCCAAACATCGTGAAGGAAAGAAGTGATTATGTATCGACGCGGAAATCGACGTGGATTATTGCGGTGTAAGGTGTAGCCATTTAGCCGAGTTAAGGCTTCGCGAGCTTCTTGCAACTTTAAGTTAACAGCGTTGGGATACCTCTCCCTTGCAGCACGAATAAGTCTTTGAAGACCGCAAAAGGCACCTGATGACGTTGGGTCAGTGTAAAGATCGCGCCAATCTTATGTGGTAAGTTGTAACTTGTCACCCATAGTAATTCTGTAAATATACTGAGTATTAAAGTGATAAGCAGCAGCTTTTTCTCCAACAATTTGTATTACAAAATGGTATTTAATTACAGAAGAGAAAAAACAAAAGCTGTCAGCGAGTTTAAAAATCTGTCCAATGAATTCGCTTAACTTGAGGTGTAACTCCTGGAGTTCGAGAAATTGGTTTCCTTTTCAGGTCTAGTTTTCCGACTTTGCTTAGAGGTGTCAGACTAGGTGTACGAGAAACTGGTTTTCTTTTATGTGGTATTGTTAAGTCGGGTGGTTCCCCTACAGTAAATTGTTTCGCTTTTCGCACTGGTGTTTGATTGGGTGTTCGTAAGAGCTCTTTTCTTTTCAGCAAGGAGTTTAATTTTGGTGAACTTTCACAGTTTTCACGTTGATCTTGCCAAGCACGCGTTTTCATTGGTGAAATTTTTATACCTAGCTCGATACGCTGTTCTGAAGTAGCAATATCGTTAGCAATTTGCCTACGAATAATAAGCTCTGTGGGAAACTTTAGGAGCGCCCAAGCTCGAGTAAAGTCTTTTAAGAAGTTTAATTGATGTTGTCTTGACATGAGACAGCTAATATAATGACTGATATCGCTGAATGGTCTATGTTGACCCAAAATGTTAATACTATTGTTAGCACTAATTGTTAATATTCCAGGATCTTGTGAATTGATAAACCAGTGAGCAACTTCAACAGCCGGTTCCAAATATTTGTCGTTTCCTTGGTAAGCTGCGTTTCCTTGACACTTCCTTGATAAGCTGCGCCACGCCAACAGCCTGGTTCTCGTTAGGAACTTTGACTTCTTCTTGTTCCTAGTTTTCATTAGTTAACGGAATTGTAGACAGAAGTGGAGTCTCAAAAGCTAATAAAGGAGAGTTAGTCTTAGGACTAACATTTTTCTAAGGTGTTTTGATTGACGAAGAACCAAGACAAAGATCTGGGTTGACGTTCGACTCAGTTGACTTTAATTGCGTATTCTTTAAATGTGCAGGGTTAGTAGCTTTATATCGCTGAAACACTTTCTCAAATTCTCGAAGTCGAAGTTCAGACGTTAAATCACTTAAGTTTAAAATAGTTAGCGCCTCATTTTTAATATCATGTAAATGTGTCGACTGCAGGGAAGGTGGAGGACGTATTTTCGTGTAGTGTGTTTCTTTTTTTCAAGTTTTTCTGCAAGATGCGCAAGTACAAGGCGCATTGGCTCTGCGGTCATTTTTAGACTAATGTATTTTTTCAGAAAAGCCAAAGCTGGCGTCAGCACTGGGGGTAGTAGACCTTGACCTTTCTGTACCAGACGCTTCTTACGTTCCCGGAAACCTCTGTCAGCTTGAGACAAGTAACGGAGTGTGCTTTGCGACAATTTCAACTTCTCCTTTTCTTTGGTGCTCAATGGGATGGTTCCGTTAATAAGATTTCATATTGTTTCACAAGTGACATTTATTAAATTTTTATCCGCGTTTTTTAGAACGAGCTTCCGTAATCTTGGTCCACAGTGACGTAACGTTTTCAAGTACGGTTTATATTCCTTATTTTTTTTTAATCATATGCCTCCCTTTTTATCTCACTTTTCCTGAGGAAATGGCGTTATTCTGATTTTGACTAAGTCTCGAGGCCGACTAAACAAGCTGAAGGTGGAAACAACCGTTTAAATTGAAGGAAGCATCGAGTAAGAGTGAGCACTGAGCGAACCCATTTCCGACAATGTTGTTGCCATTTAGACCAGCAAGAATGTGTAATTTTGTATTGAGAACACAATTACTGATGGTGTCGAACCAACACACTAATACAGACTGACATTACCCAGTAAATTAACTCCTTATTTAAGTTGTAACCGTAGGCGTGACTTACAAGGCCATTCTCTAACCAATAACGTTTATCGTTCAAAGCGAAAAGGGAAAGCTTTTTGGTCTTTAGTGTGTAAAGCTGATGATTGAATGAACGAATAGTAGTATTGGTTGTAAACACATTTTGAGCAGTTCCGTAGAGCACACGACGGAAAGCTCTATAGACAATTCTGCCTCCCTTTCCCTTTCGCTTTTCTTTGCTCACGACTGTCATTGAAGCGAATGCAAAAAAGTTTTGGTCTCAAGGCAACAATTTCCACGATATAATTTTGACCGGCTTCATTCTTGAACATTCCAAGTAGTTTACCATTTCCATTAAAGTAGAATGGGTTGCTGGGAGATAGGTTAGCAGTATCGAAATGTGAAGTAAGTAGATCGTGTAATTCATACCAGAATCCTACCGGGCTCTCTACAGCGTAACAAAAGTAAAAGGGATTCAAAATCTGCAAATGCTATAAAAGGTACTCGTTGAGAAGCGTTAAAGGATCGCATTTCAATTCAACATTTAAAAAAATTTATATACGGAAAGGGTAAATGTGAGTACCATAATTGCTTTTCGATTGTGTTCCGGAGCCTTCGGATATCATTTCCTCCTCATCTTCTACTTCATCTAAACTACAATAAGGAATGTTATCGAAGGCTAAAATATTTATTGGTATAGAATGAAGCTCTTCAAATTTTCCAATGTCGCTGATCTTAACAGGGTACGTGATAGTATGCTTCTTGATTGCTGGTAACTTTTCTCGGTAACGATCGAAAAGTCGATCTATTGCTGTTGCTGAATGTTTGTGAGTCAGCAAAAAAGGTGAACGATAATTGGCTTTATTGCTGTTGGCTTTGCTATCGGCTTCTGCTGCTTGTCGTAAGAGTACTGCCTTCACTGCATACACAGAACATCGATTTCCACAACAACTTACGTTCACAACGGCTTTCTTTTTAAAATTTTTCGTAGGGAGCTCTGGCTCTAAATCACTATTGCTCCCAGCCATGGGAACGTAGGATGCTACCGAAGCGCGCACCTCACTTATAAATTTAAGAGTCCGTTCGGAACCTTCATGATTTTGACACTCATGTAAATTGTATTAAATGTGTTGAAACGCGGAATTGGTTGCTTCACTTAAATCTGTGGTGGGTAAAAGAGCAATGTATTCGCAATGAAGAATCATTGGTTCACGTCCTGTCTTTCTTTGCTTTAGAGTAATGTTATTTTTTTGAACAACTTTTACGAATTTGAGCTTTTTAAGTCCGCGAATATTCTTTCGATATTCACTCAGCAAATGCTCAATCGTCAGAAAATGATATTTTTCTGGTCCGACTACGAGTCGGTACTCGCGCAAGTGTCCTGCCAAAGCCTGATTAAGCTCCGTAAACTTATTGTACTTGTTAACGCTTTTAGGTATACGGTAAAGCGCGACATTGTTTGGGTCCTCGTTCAGACGTTGCACACGTCTTCGTCTTCTTTTGAGGCCAACGTTCAGAGTTCGAGCACGTACAGAGGGCTGTGGCTCAATATGATAGTCCTGCTCTTCCTCGTCACTGTAACCCACATTATCTATGCCAATCTGATGAACTAAATTCCCCAGTAAGGGACTGAATCCATTGTTTGACGACATAACCGAGTCGATAGTGAGTCCTTAAAAATTGCGGCTCTTTATAAAGGGAATCAGTCGTCATTATGAAGGTCACCTTCTCACACCCTGGCCGGATTTTAGTGGGTGGACCTTCCCAATCGGGCAAAAGTCACGTTGTTTCCGGTATTCTCCGTAAAATTGCTCATCTCTTCCATCCCGCCCCTACTCATATTTTTACTACTATGGCGCATGGCAGCCTCTTTTTAAGGAGCTCAAGGATGAAATTCCTAACCTAACCTTTGAAGAAGGTTTTGATGTTCAAAGTCTAAAGTCTAAAATACCTCCTGGCTCACTTTTGATCCTAGATGACCTAATGGAAAGTATTGGTGCAAAAAATAAGGTCCTGGAGGATATATTTACTAAATACTCACACCATATGAAAATTAGTGAATCATGATCACCCAAAATATATTTTATAGTAACATGAGAACTGTATCATTAAACTGTTCACATATGATAGTCATGAAAACTATAAGAGATGTTGCACAAGTTCGCGCAATTGGTTGTCAAATGTTCCCTAACAACCTACCTTTCTTCATGAGCGCTTACGAACAAGCGACTCGAAAAGCTTACTCGTTTCTTCTCCTGTCATTCGATCCATTGTGCCCGACGAGGAAAGGTTAATGTCTGTCATTTTTCATCCCTTTCTGGGTCCAATTGTATACGTCAAAAAGAAGTAAAACTTTCCCCTTTTTTCCTGCTACACGCTGTATATGAAGAAGTTCGAATACACGCATTTCTTTAACGAGCAGTAAATTCCCCAATAATACACAGTGAACGTCTTTTTTCTAACATACTTCGTTTATCAACCATATTTGCCTCATTAGTTTTGTACACAACAGGAACCTATTAATTTGAATGAGAACTTCCTGAAGTATATAGCATTGGTGTTGGGAATAGGTTTCGGTAGGAATAAAATAAACGCCCTATTTGACATATGTATACTTGTACCTTCTTAGACGGATGTCTGATTACGGGTGGCGCGCATTTTGCCACTTACATTTCTAGGGCAACATTGCTACCAAGCAATAACTAAAGTAAGGTAATTTCTCATCTGATTTCATTTGACATTGTTGTGCGTAGGTGGGGCTGCCCGGCGTGTAAACTTGAAGCTCGGGTTCTAGAAAACGATTTTATCATTATTCACCGAGTAAAGCGAAAAACTTAAATAAAATAAAATGATTTCATTTTCGTTTCAATAAACTGTAATTTACGAAACATTTCATATTTCAATCAGAAATGTGAATTTCATATTTCCTTGTTTTCCCTTTGATTACTTCTAAGAGAACTTTTAATATTCCCTCGCAAGAAACACTATTATGAATCTTAAATACAATGGGGGGCAGAAAAAAGTTCCGCGGATATGGACAGTTTTAGCATGTTCTATTCAAGCCACGGCCAAAAGCTGTCCTTGCTGACCAGGGTTGCCAGATGGTTTTTTCCAAACCAAAAAAGGGAAAAATGGTTTGTTTTGAAGGCCTTTGGTTTACGGAAATTTCACTTGGTTTATTGGTTTATTTATGGTTTGTTTCAGTAACTTGACACCGGTTCATTTGAAACTACACAATAATCTCTCGAATTTAGTAGAAGTTCCAATAAATTAGTTTTGGCAACTAAGTATTTTAATATAATTTTCCCTCTTGTATTTGTATTTCGCGCTTCCTTTGGTTTTCTATGGATGATTGGCTTTCCCGGTAGGCTATCGCTACTGATCCCGATATGCGATATGCGTCCTTTAGCTCTGTTCCTTAGTGTTTACATTTGTTTTGACGCACGTGTTCTCCCCGCTTCCTTTTAGTTACCGTCAAATCATTGTTTTTGTTGGGTGCCTATAATTATTCTGTGACTTTTGAACTCCGTCCTGCTGGTAAGTACTCTTATTCTTTATAATACTAATACATTTGTCTTTGGTTTCTTTTTTCATGGTTTATCCCGTGGTGGGTCCTACTTGTCATGTTTATACTGACTTGAATGTGTTCTGGTACTATTGGTTTATACCCTCCTAGATACCTAGTTTACCTGTCCTAACATAACCAAACCTACCCTAACCTTACTGAAACTAATCTAACCTATTAAACCTACCCTTAACTAACTAGACCTAACCTAATTTAACGCATTTAACCCAGGCGCGCTTATGCAAACCATAGGAAAATCAAAAAGCTAGGCCAGTTTGGTTAGGCCTAGTTAGGGTAGGTTAGGTTAGGCCTAGAATATGCTCAGGAATGTTTACTTCTCATTTTGGTGAAGTTTTTGGAATTTTACAACGAGCAAATTAGGAAACGAGCAAATCGAGGGGGGTATAACCCAATAGTACCTGTGTTCTTTTGCATGTTCTAGCATCATGGTCTTGTAGCCGATTTCTTCTCTGACATTTTCTCTTACATGCTAGTACGGTCTGCCTGGGATGTCCAGAAAATACAGAAAGGAATGGGAGGCTGACTTCCCATGGGTGAAGAAAAGCTCTGATGGCACCGAAAGTGCGTACTGCATTTTGTGCCGTTCTATATTAAAAGCACACAAGGGTTCCTTAGAGCAACACCAGAAAACTGCCTCGCACATTGCAAGAGACATGACCAAGACGAGCAGTCAGAGGCAGTTAACATTCAAGCCAGTACCTGTTGTTAAAATAGACGAAGTTAAGAAAGCCGAAATAGGTACTTTTTCTTACCCCGACCATTTTTTTAAGGGTTTGCATGTCAAGCGGACATAACCAATATTAATCTTACATTATACAAGCATGCATAGCCTATAGTCCCAGCCTCTCGTTTAAGCTATTACCTTCGTGTATTACCGCTGATTTTATGGCTAAATACGCCCAAATCTTACTCTACGATTCCTAGTCAGATTTACCCTGCCTTAGACGCGCATTTTGGACCCCTTATTTGGTTTTAGATCCTTCTATTTGGGATGATGATGTATTTTTGCTTTACTGGTTTCATTAGGAATTTTGAGATAGTTTCAAAAGAAAATGGGAGATTTCGTCCGCTAGAGAATATTCAAAGATTACCATTAGGGCAGGACCCAGGATTTTGTTTTCGGGGGTGCTTTGTTCCCATTATAAAGTCTACATTATAAAATAAGAATTTCAGGGGAGGATTAAACCCCTATATACCCTGCCTGTACGGTGTTGATTGACTTTGCTGTAAATTTAATTTTATTAGGTTACACTATAAAAGTATAAATTAGATTAAAACCAGTAGGTTCCATTTAGATGGGTAACAGAATGTCACAAATCTGAAAACGTTTGGAAACCCTCAAAAAATTGGTCGGAGTATAATCGAAAGAACTCTTAAACAGAACTGGCGTTGAACATGTGTTGCCACTCCCCAATTCTAACTATGGATCATCTTGGTGAAATTTTGTCTCGCAATGGGAAAGGAAGCTTGTGTGAAGGCCTGAGGATGCACAGGACCAAATGCTCCCAGATAATCAAGAACGTGATCGCAAGAGCTCTTGAAGAAGAAGTCGCCAAGAGCTGAAAAGCAAGAAGTTTGCGGTCCTCATCGATGAGTCGACAGACATAACTACAGCTAAACATCTATGTATATGTGTGCGATATTTCTCAGAGTTAGAGAATAACATCATATATGATTACCTGGGGCTAATTCCTGTGGTATCAACCACGGGCGAAGATCTCTTTCTCGCCTTGAAAGAGAAGCTAGAATCTGTTGGGATTTCTTTCTCGAATTGCATTGGGTATAGTTCCGATGGCGCAGCGAACGTTATCGGAGCTCACAATTCAGTTTGGTCTCGTGTTCAGGCCGAAACCCCACATTACGTCCAACTTAAATGTATTTGCCATTCTCTTAACCTCGTTGTGCAGCATGCGTTTGAGGCTATGCCATCAAGCATTGGATTTTTATTAACAGAAATCCCTTCCTTCTTCTCGAAGAGTCAGATAAGACGTGAGGATTTCCTTAGTTTGTTTGAACGAATGGACGTAAATAGTGACAGGCAAGGTACCCCAACTCCTTTTCAGAAGTACTCTGTTACTCGCTGGTTAGTGCGCGGCAAAGTCTTGTACAACCTGCTGGTAAACTGGCAGGGGTTGAAGGCTAACTTTAGTCAAGTGGAACTCAAAGCTCCGGCTAGTGTGAGATACAAGGTTTCGTCGATCAGCAATATGCTGAAAGACGACTCCGTGTACCTCTGATTGTGTTTCTGACGCCCATCGTGAGGGAATTTGAGCAAATTAACGCACTATTCCAAAGTGCCAGTGTGAATCCCGAAAAGCTTGTTCGTGAGCTCTCTCTCCACCACAAAACCGTGAAGGATAGAGTTTTTGACGTCAGAGGGTATCAAAAACCACTTTCCCATGTAGATTTCGGGGCGAAATTTTCTTTTGAATGTGGAGCGTTTATCCAAAATCAATCTTCGGGCACTAAAGAGTGTGCTGAAAAAATTGTTGAGACTGTCCAAGGGAGATGTTTGAAGTTTCTCTTGGAACTTATTTCTCAAATGGAGTCTCGTCTTCCGGAAAACACGGAAGTATTTCGTGGATTGTCGTATTTGTCGCCAAGTCGAGTCCTTTCTCAAGTGGACAAGGTAAATTTTGGTGAGCTTCCTCTGCGACAATTGTGGGAACAATTATGGACGTACGTAAATTTCTATTTTTGACTCAGTCAGACAAATTTATTTTGCAATGGGAACAAATGCCCAGTTAACAGAAGACCAGTACAGAAAAGTTAGCCTTATCATCTGGACTGACACGGATCTGTTTAAAACTTCAACTATTCCCAAAGATTCAGTCAAGTTCTGGGCCTCAGTCAGAAATTATCAGAATGTACTAGGAAGTTTTGCATTTAGGGAGTTAGCTGACTATTGCTTGGCCTGCTTATCTCTGCCCATATCGAATGCTTTCGTAGAGAGAGTATTTTCTCAAGTCACGTACGCGAAGAGTAAACTTCGTAATAGAATGCAGATCAAAATGCTCGACCGGTTGTTAGAGTTAAGTCGTACCTTTCAAGTAGAGGTTTATGTTGCAAGGAATACACTGTGTCGGCTGGAATGGTTCAGCAATTTACCAGCAAAATGTACAATGAGAATATTGATGGTGAAACTGAAGATCAAGATCTCTCAGTTTTGCTACATTTTGATTAATGATCTGTTTAATCCATGCAGTACGCAGTTTCCGTATTTGTTGCGTCATTTGTATCGTTCTTTTCTGCGTTTAAATGCATGATTGTATGTTTTTCGCTCTGCACGTGTTTCCAACTTTCGTTAAACATGAAAAACACTCGCATGTAATCATAGTAATTGAATCTCTGTCATGTACAATTTCATTTGCGATGTATTTGCGCCAAAGGAAGTTCCTATGGGTTTCAATTCCCAAAAAATAATGATCTCGTTTTCATAATAAAATGATTTAATCGGATGTTTAACATTCTTTTGGAGAGCTTGTGTTTTATGACTCGTACAATTTTAATTCTGGATTTTTCTAACATTGTATTAATTAACGAGGACAGAAATCGCGGTAGCATCCCAGTTCTCCATAACTTACAAGTAATAGAAATATTATTTCTTCTGATATTTTAATACATATATCTATATTCTATATATTTAGTTATATTTTTACATTTACATAACTAGTTAAATATATATTTATTAATTAAATTAGTTAAATATATATTTAACTAATTGGTTTATTTTTGGTTTGTTTTGGTAGGCCATGGTTTATTTTTGGTTTGTTTTGTAGGTTACTTTGGTTTGCTGACTAAAAATAAATCTGGCAACCCTGTTGCTGACCAAGGCAGTACCAGTGGGAGAAAAACGCTATAGGGGTTAACCCTTAACATAATCACTCGTCTTCTTTGACAAGTCTATAATGACGCTTTACTAATTATGGAGACAAGAGTTTGGGCACAGAGGGTTTCGAATTTTTTTATTATAAAAAAAACTTCAGGAACTGTAATGAAAATGTGTGCACAAGGTTATTTAATGTGAAATTTATTTTTCAAAAGCATGCAAGGTCAAGGTTAATCGCATAATGACTGCTAAACGGCAATATGATTAATCTCTTAACGCATTTAATTGCCCTTGTATGCTTTTTCCATACAAGGCCAATTAAATGTCTTCCATATGCTTTTTCCAACAAACAGTGAAGCCTAACTTACAAAACTGTATCAGTTGAAATTTAGTTAAGCTCCATATTACGAAGTGTAGCATATTGAACAACTAATTCACTCGCCACTCGCATTTCAACCTTCACTGACAGTTGTAAACATCAGTGCGAACAGTGGCGGCTCCACCACCAGCGCACACTGCCAGTCAACGGCATACTAACATTGGTATAAGCCCTAACACGAGATGATAGCTGGGGAAAGCCGAGGATAAAAATTGTCCGTATAAAGTAGTCGGAAACCAAAAGAAAATAAAGGAGAACGTTTTCATAGTTAACAGGGCAACAACATTGTCCCAATGTAGTATATTTTTAAAATTGCGTGATTGTATAAGTGTTCTCAGAATTTCATTTGATCACCGGAAGCTAAAACCTATACCCAAGCCGCACACTTCGGTCCAGAAATGGTAGAAAGACGGTAGCCGACGGATAAAAGGGACGACACTTTGCTCCGTCCCACGGGATGGTCAATTGGATAGGACCTTTACGGTGTGGGTCTGTAGCATTTATCCGCTAAAGCTGTCGTCTTTTTTAGCGACAAAGAAATGGTCCCTTTGGCCAGAGTCTGACCCTTTTGGTTGGTCCTACTTGGTTTTATCAACGTCAGAATTGTGAGACAGAAGGATAGCGTTAAAACGTTGTAACTCGGTCACACTTGTGTACTCAAAGTATGGTCTCCTTCTGGTCTAAAAGCCGTACATTCGAGACAAATCTCTGATGCCCTATGGCAATTTGCGAGATAATTTTTCTGTCACCAAGTGAATGTCCATGAAAGACAAACCCGTCGAAGGCCAAACTATGCAGCTCGTACTTGAGCATTACTTCTAATAAATGCTTCTTCATTGCGATGTGCATATTTTTTTT
>JAHZNP010000598.1:0-47797 GCA_020615345.1 Triops cancriformis
AAAAACTGACCTCTAAGTTGCATACTGCGGCAGTCTCTATGGTAGTACCATACGTGTAAGTCAAAACAAATTTCGAGTTTCCCCGTTTTAGCGCGTTTTTATTTAGTATTAATACATGCTGGAAGTCAAATTTTGATTACTTCAAATTCTGCATTAACAATGGAATATAAGATTTATTTATGACAAGCCGGTAGGATGGACCCCTAGACTCGTGGGGCCATGGCCCAGTTGGCCCATGCGGAAAGACGGCCCTGAGTGTAAGCAACTGTGCGAACAATGGCTCCGCCAGGAGCTGCCTGGGTTGCTTGGGCACATTTGCCCCGCAGTCACTACGCAAAAGCAAAGCTCTATAGCAGCATGTTTTGCCAGCATGAAATAAAAATTTTAGCGGTAGTAGAAGATGGCGTCATTTTTACCCCTCCCCCCCCCTCCCCCTGTCATCAAACGTCAGCATTTGCCGACCCCACCCACCAACCCCGCTGATGGCGCCATTAAAGTACGCTCCCTAATCACTTTTTCTGTTTCGCACTTTATAAGTACTCGCTACACTCGCAGTTCCCTTTCTATTCGCTCCCATTTCCGTGGTTCCAATGCTTCAAAGCATTGCGTGACGTCACGTCACATGTAGAGAAACTTTGTTTTCGTCGGTGTTTTTGTGGATATTTCAAACATTTTCGCAGATCTTAAAGTGGGTTTTCATTATCATTATTTCTCTGCCCGTCAAATAACTTCAACATTTAATCAGTAATTTTAGTTGTTTTCATGGCGCCAATCATAAGTTCGTTATTCCGTAGTGCGCGTAAAGTGCCATGCGTAATAAAGACCCATTTTTCGGTACATTTTTTTTTTACATTATCAGGTAGTAAATCTTTTCTTGTAGCCTGCGACGTATTTCTCTACGTCAAGCTCTAAAGAAGCCAAATTTTATTCCAACGCCATTGATGCAGTCCGAGACATCTCCGATGGAGCGAAACTGTTAGTTGGAGGTAAATTTAAACAGCATGAAATTCGTAAAAGAAGTCATGGAGATTTTCCCGTTCACAAATTGTAACTTTTTGAACAGTGAATTTCTTAGACTACTTCACGTTGAATACAAATTTTATATTTTGTAAAATAAACAAACGTTTCTGTCAAGGATTTGGAGTATGTGGCATTCCAGAAAATCTCATTGAAGCCATAATGATACATGGTTGCCGAGACCTAGTCGTTGTGTCCAATAATGCCGGCCTAGAAAATGCTGGTTTGGGCTTGTTACTCAAACACCGTCAAATCAAACGGATGATTTCGTCTTACGTTGGCGAAAATGCAGAATTTGAGCGCCAGTTCCTCAGTGGTGAACTCGAAGTCGAACTCACACCTCAGGTACTCATAAACTAAAATAGTAGAGCCTTAAATTCTGGAGACTAGTACAAACTACTACAAACAGACTAGTACAAACAGACTAGTTTAAACAGACTAGTTCAAACTAGTACAAACAGACTAGTTCGTTTGATGCTTTGACCCGTCAAAGCATCAAACGAAATCACACTTTTTAACGAGTTCAATTATCAAGGAGAGCAAACTACTTTTCTTTCTCTTAAATATGGACCAGGGAACCTTAGCTGAAAGAATAAGAGCTGGAGGAGCTGGAATACCCGCCTTTTTTACCCCTACTGGGTACGGTACCCTTATACACGAAGGCGGAGCTCCGATTAAGTACAGCAAAGACGGAAACATTCAAATCCAAAGCGCTCCTAAGGAAAATCGGAAGTTTAAAGGTCAAGATTACATTATGGAGGAAGCCATTACTGGCGATTTTGCCTTAGTTAAGGCGTGGAAAGCAGATAAAGCTGGAAACTTACTTTTTAGGTAAAAAAGTATTTCTTTATAATCATACTTTTTTATTTTTCTTTCTATATTTATACCATATTCCTTTAAATTTTCCCCCGCAACTTTTATGCCTTACTTATTATTAATTGTATACTTCATCTTTTGAATCTGATAAGAAAAACTGCCCGTAATTTCAACCCAACAATGTGCAAAGCCGCCAAAACTACCATCGCCGAAGTCGAAGAGATTGTTGAAGTGGGTGAAATTGCCCCAGATGAAGTCCATATTCCTTCAATATATGTTCACCGTGTCATCCAAGCCTCAAAATACGAAAAACGCATTGAAGTATGCTATCGACTTTCTTGTAAATCACATTAACGTTATTTAATATCTTGTCTCGTGTTAATCAGAAATTGACACTTAAAAAGGATGGCAGCAGTAAATCAGCCGCCGCAACGAATCCTGCAGCTGCTATGCGTGAACGTATCGTTCGGAGAGCAGCATTGGAGTTCAAGGATGGAATGTATGGTATCCTTTTATTGTCACGAAAGGAAAAGACGCAAAAAAGACGAAACCTTTTTTAGGATACCGTCACTAATTTAGAAATTAAATCATTCACTTTTTAGAAACTAATCTGGAACGGTACTCTTAAGTTATCTATGAAATGAATCACAGGATTTTTTGGCATTAATTACATTATATTTTAAGCGCAGTCGATTTTATTTATGTTAAACGTAATTTGATTGAGATATTTTTATTGCTCTATTTTTTTATTTTATCTGTTGCTACGATAAAAATAAATATTAAAAACTTATAGCAGGATAAGGCAATGAAAGACGTTTAAAGCGTTTGCTTTCCTGAGCTCGAGTCAAATTACATTTTATAGCCAATTTGGGCATTGGAATGCCAATGTTGGCGAGTAATTACATCCCAGAGGGCACAAACGTGGTCCTGCAGAGCGAAAACGGCGTCTTAGGTCTGGGGCCGTTCCCCAAACCGGGCGAACAAGATCCGGATCTAATTAATGCCGGCAAAGAAACTGTCACCGTCATCCCTGGCGCGTCTTATTTCTCGTCTGACGAGAGTTTTGCTATGATTCGGGGTGGTCACGTGGACTTGACCATCTTGGGAGCCATGCAAGTGTCCCGCTCTGGGGATTTGGCCAACTATATGATCCCTGTAAGCTCCTTACTCACTTTGTTAGTCATCTATTTCTTGGTGGAACTTTTTCGGCCTTTTCTGTCCAATGTAGTGTATTTTCTGGCGTTTTCTGAATTATCCAACGCTGCGATTGTTTTTCTTTTTGTATTTCTTCTCGTGTTTCTCATTTAGTATTCTCGTGTTATTATTCGCTTGTGTTTAATTTCCCACGATTTCTTTCTTTTTATGTAGGGCAAGTTGGTTAAGGGAATGGGAGGTGCCATGGATCTGGTTGCTGCGCCGGGTACCAAAGTTGTCGTTACAATGGAACACACAGCTAAAGGTGCTCATAAAATTTTGGAAGAATGTTCTCTGCCCCTGACGGGTAAACAGTGTGTAGACATGATCATCACGGAAAAGGTAAATATTGCTCCTGTCTTCACTTCATTACAGTAGAAGTTCAGTTTTCTTACCATTCGGGACCGGGATTGGTTCACCTGTCGAATAGTGGACAAAATCTACTAATAAGACGTGACTTTCTAGTATTAAACATTTCCAAAACATTCCGATACAGTGTCCTATTAGGTACAGTTAGATAAATTACGTCTTTGGTTGCGGCAATTGCACCTTAATTATTTTTATGAGACCGCTCTGAGATGAGCGCGTTATACCCGTGTATAAAGATTGAATACTAAACGCATGCAACGTAAAAACACATCTCTCGTGGGAGGAAAGAGAAATGTCGTTGTGATTGACGTAGTGGAGAGTTTCCATAATCGCAGTGGACAAAATCGGAGTTAGGTATTTTTTTATTACAGAACATTTTTATTATGTTAAAACAAGTATTTTATTATATATTAACCATATTGTCAACTAGCAAAGATATTCCAGTTATTCCACCGCTATTTAAGGATTAGTTAAACTGTAAGCTAGATAAAAGTTGAGAATAGTTGTGAATTAGACAAAACTGAAAAGGAAAGATGTGCCGACAAAGTGGCTCCGTAGGTTCTCAAGTATGTGGGAGGAGTGTGAAGTTGTTGGAAGGACGGAGTTGCATAAATAATCATTTTGTTCCTTTTTATGTTGAGTACATAATTTCAAACCACACCCTTTTTGACGTTCATGAATTTGGAAACTCCTAGTGAGACTTTCGAGCGCAAGTTAAATTGACCATAACTCTTGGGTCGCATGGCGCCTTCAGGAGAAAGTCGCGAAAACAGTCAAGAAGATTTTTTGTAATGTTTTTCTTTCATTTTTGTTTCCGCAGTGCGTGTTTGAAGTAAATAAAGAACGGGGCTTGATTCTCACGGAATTAGCGGAAGGAACAACGCTACAAGACGTTGTCGATAGTACTGGCTGTATGTTTGAAGTGGCCCCGGAACTGAAACCCATGGGTCAAATGTCAGGTCCCGCCCACTAATGCAAATCTGAAGAAAATGAAGTCATGCGAAATCAATGAAAATATTGAAAAGAGAACCAGGAATGAACAGCTAATAGTGTTACAGTAAAATAAAAATACGTTTGCCTATTTTTGTCTGACGTAAGAAATGTTTCCCATTTTCACCAGTTTTAAAAACCGGTTAGCATGTCGACGATCGAAGGGTTACAAGTTAATTAACCTTTTGGGCTTGAAGACAGTGCGGGAAAGTATGTTATAGAAAAAATGAATTACCTCGTTTTGTAATGTTGAAGGAGCTGGGGAAAAGTGAACTTTATTGAAAAGCTGAAATACACTTTGAATACTCTTAAACTGTCGGAAGTTTTTATTTATTTATGTTGGAGATTCAGGCTAACGAGCAGACAATGCGACTATAGGCCAAATTTGCCGCTTTTCTTTGAAAAGTTGCTACAGGTGCATTTTAAAATGTGCACCTGTTGGTTTCGTCGCGCTGCCCTCGAATCGCGGCTGTCGCGACGAAACAGAACTAGTATTTCTTACTAATCCTCGTTCGAATGACACAGTTTATTTAGTTTTTTTTTAGATATACAACTTGGCGTTTGAAGAACTTCCTGCTTCTTAATTTTTTCATTACCATGCTCCAGTGGGATTGAGAACTTTGCCCTTGACGTGTCTAAGCGCGTTCTCATCACTTTGACTTGGTCAACTTTTCTTGTTTTTCTTTCTTCCTTTTTTCTCTTTGATTCCGACAAGTTCACCGTGTCCAGGTTTGTTTCGCTTTGCAGAACAAACTACGTCAAGCTTACTGATACTCTTTCCAAAGTCACTTTTCGTCTACTTTCACACCAGAAAGGCTTTGAAAAACGATGGAACTTGTCACCGCTCGTTCCGTATTGCGAGGTCGTTTAACCTTGAAATTTTTTATTTGTAAGATGATCTTCTATTATTCACCGCGCGGTATATTCCTTGTATTTAATATTTAAAAGTTTCACAAAGTTCAGGTGCAATACAAAATCTATAACTTTTAGTGTGAGAAATTCCAAATTTCCTAATTTATTTGATTTTCAAAGGCTTCTCGTCTTATTTCTTCCTTTTTCTGCTTTGTTTCCAAATTTGCGTACGTGTAAGAAATTGTAGTATGGACCTTACAAAACATTGCCATCTGTAGAACAATCATGTCGTTTTAATGTTTCGTTTTACGTATTTGTGTCTTACTACAGTTCCTTATCTGAAGACGGTAGTTTATTTTCACAGCCTTTTGAACAGGCTAGCTTCAAACGGGAACTTTCTACAACTTCGAACCGTCAGTTTCAGTCATAGCATTGCTGTTAGAAGTTTCGGGCAAATAGTAAAGAAAGGGAAAGGGAAACTTGAGCGCTCTTAAAAGTCGTTTTCTCTATCTATTCACAAGCTCATTTGAAGAAGCTTCAAGTGACCGAAAACTGCATAGGAAGCAGTGCTTTGGATCTTTCTAAAAAGATCCCGATCCGATCATTTGATCGGATCGGATCGGCAGTGTATCGAAAAGAGCATGGATCGGATCTTTTTTGTGTGAAATTTACCGATCCATTCAGACCACCTAGTGGCCGCTACTAGTAACTCGACTGACAACAATGTAGCGCACTTACAACGTAGTTTCGTAGAAAAGTGTGAAATTAAAAAAGTCCGATTAATTATTACAGGTCCTGATGCCACCTTGCTTTTGGGTAAATAATACTATGCTCTTTTGTGTGAATAATATTAGAGACATATATGCTGTAATGTCATAATATAATAACGGATCGGATCTTTGATCGGATCTTAATCTTTTCCGATCCGGATCTAAATTTTCTGAAGATTTGAAGGATCGGATCGGCGAAAACTCCGAATGATCGGTGAGGATCGAAGATCTGGCGAAGAAAAAAAGATCCAAAGCACTGATAGGAAGGGAGCGTAACTGAAAACATACAGGAAATAGTTGCTGCTTTCAAGTTGGTCCGGAAACGCTCCTCCCCCTTTCTTGAAGTATCTTCGACAGTGGAGCCGCCACTCGCGAAATCTGTTCCACTAAACCTATCGTAAATCGAGGTTACCATGGACTGCGCGGGATTCCCGAACTATTTCCCAAAGCCCTAATGTTTTCGTATGCGAACTGATCTTTTTCAAATTCAAGATTTTGTTATTAAAGTACAACTACTCCTTAAATTTGTCTGGTAAGTTAGTCAAGACCACGTAGGCTTCATAACCTTTCTGGCGCTTTCTGATAACCATTAATACATGATCGCGTAACAAGTCACACACGTAAAGCAATCAATGCTCAAAAGTTTCAAAAATTAACTTCATGCCGATAAGTAAAAGACTCAAAAGATGAATAATACCCTTGGATCATATTAAACTTGTAACTGGAAAATGTGGATTAAACCTGCTTCTTTGCACCAAAACAAATCGTAGAGCGCGAGTTCCCACCACCGTTTTTCCCTTTTCTGCTTGGAAACTGTGGGGAAACCCCTAACTGCTTAACTGAAAGGAAAGGACCTCGACTGGGTGACGGACGGGCTATAACGTGGCCCGGATTGCGGTAGGGATCTTCAGTCTGTGGTTTCAAGTGTAGGGAGGCATACCTCTAGTTTCTCATTGAAAGCGAGGGGCTGTTGAAAAGGCCCTCCCCGGAGAACGTGTCGGTGTATAAGCTGTAGGAGGTAAACAAACACGACGCTTACAGAAGTGAACGCTGTGGACTATTCGAACAATGAAAGTCGGATGCCTAACGTGCCACATTTTCTGTTTATATTTCTAGGGTAAAGAGAACTACTCCGAAGTGGTACGGATGAAGCAGTGATCAACGGATGCTCTATTGAAGTTTAAGCAACACCGGAGTAACAGACTATGTTGGCCAACGCTTGGCAAGTCCGCGAATCGTTGGAGATGAAACCACCTGCGCCGCCGAGTTCATCGCCGCCGCCATTAGATCAAGCAGAAACGGAACCTCTACCCCAAATGAAGCTTCACCACCACAGTCATCATAGTCACCACCAGGAATTTCGATCCAGTGGCCCATTGCTGGAAGCCAATCATCCGAAACCCAACTTGCAACCCGTGATGACCAAATCACCTCAGGAGATTTACCAAGAAACGGTAATCATGCTAATCATGGTGCGAGTATTTAGGATAGCCATTTTAAGTCTGTTGTTGCATAATGTATTAATTCCTACTTTTAATTCAGTTCCCCGTGAACACCGCAAATTTTTTCACGTTTGCAGAGCTCGATGTAGCAGTTATTGAATTGTTCAGTTTCAGCTGACTTGGTGGTTTCTATTGATTTGCTAGGTAGAGGGTGGGGGGTTGTACTTGGATGGTTAGACCACTTTTCCCTCAAGAGTTCGAAAAGTGGGCTTGGTCCCCATTTGGTTTTAGTTCACTGTTTCAGGGCACCGCATCGAGCCATATTGGGAGTTTTCAAGGCCGCGATTTCTCTCAGTTGCAGCTTTTCGACCAAAAAGGGAGGTTGGCAGAGGCAGAGGGGGGAGTGGAGGTGAGCTGTGCGGCAGTAGAACATAAACGGACAAAAGGTGTGGTGTTTAAGGGCTTGGAAGCCACGCATACAAGACTAGCCCAAGAAAAGGTCATATTCTAAACACACCACAGTTTCGTGAGCAGTATACGGCCGCGATTTTGTCGCGAATAGTTCGCAAAGCCATGCAGCTCCCGCGACAAGAACCTTGAATGTTACTAGCCAGAGTGGTGGAACTCGAGCATTTTTTTCTAATTCTACTTCGTTTTTTTTCTAGAGCTCTAGAATAGTTTGCTCTTACCCGAAAATTGTGAACAATTGTAGGGACTTGCAACTGTTTAAAGTTTCGAACCGTTTGGAATGTCACTACTTATCATTGATAAAGAGCTAAAAATATACATTAAGATGGTTTTTACGGTAAGGGAAATTGCACATTAATTCCAGTATCTTGTCTGATGCGTACGCGTCAATTTACGCAGCATCTACGATGTTCTGTATTTTTCGCAAACCTGGGCACCTGCCCGTCATTTGCATTTCGCAACTCTCCTTCGTAAGAGACGAAAGGCAATGTATTGTAATTATGGTATTGTAATGTGTTTAAGGAACCAGGCTTTTCTTAACTTTCTCGCTTTATGTTCTAAATAGGTTTATATACTTTTGGATTTATCATTGTTTCATAGCCTGACGTTTCTACAGAGCTTTATTTTAAATCCGCTGTCCCTCTTTTCGTAAAGTTTTTGCGGTCTAGCCACAGCAGTTGGTGTAATCGAGATTGTTGGGTTTTTAAACGAGTCCTGGAGATAAGGTTGAACGGAAGTTGCCTAACTTTGGCAACGAAATCACGATTCTTTAGGGCATTTTATGCAAGAATTCTAGAATGAAACTTGTGTTTTTCTGCCTCGAGCTTATAGCTAATAGCCATGAAATAGTCTTCAAAATATCTAAGACAACGTTTCCTATTTATTTAATTTTGAGAATTTGCACATATTTTTTCTATTTGTTTACTTTTGAGAATTTTACATAACTTTATTTTAATAATTCTATTTTATTTAATTTTGAGATTTTTTTACATTAACGCAACACAGTCTTTTATCGACATTTCTCAGCATTTGGCTTTGGTTCCTTGCGTGCCTTATTATTTTTTCCTCTGTGTGCGATTATTTAAATAAGGGAAAACGCGTGGAAACAGCTACGAAAAGTAGAGAATTCATCAGGGCCTCTGCCAATTTCTTGTAGGTTTACAGCATCCAGTGCTTAGCTCGTTTGACTTCTTTTGGGATGCGCCGTGGTTCGCTGTGAAGCCCAAAAGGGGCCAGACACGAAAGAAAGACCTTGCACACGAGAGAAGTGGGGTTTAAGGGGGTCATGCACAACGATGACGTGATGCCTTGTTGACATACGAGAAAGAATAATGCGATTTCACGATTCTTCGTACCTAGTCACAGTTTACTACGCCCTCTACGCATTTCTTGTTCCTTTTACATACTCCTTGCGCCATAAATTCCCTTTCAAGTGTTTCTCATTACAATTGCACCTTTTTCTCCCAGGTGTTAGGCTATTGAAAGGAACTCCTACGAATCGTGGTGGCGTACAATTTCTTTGACACTAAAATTATGCAGAAATTCCTTTTCTAGAATTTACCCTGTTCAGACTGTTATTTTGGGGAAAAAATTAAAATTCATCGATTGTTCAAAGGTTTTTCCGTTTTCAGTTTTGCTTTGCTCACTCAACCGTAAGGACGAATGGAACTAACGGGAGAGATACAGAGTGAAAGAGAGAGAGAGAGAGAAAGTGTTGGCCATATTTGGTTGTATGCTGGTGATTTTCAACGGTTACTTCATCGTGCCAGGGCAAAATTGTCAAAACACATGCATTGTTGAATTGCATGACGTCATGGTTCGTTTTGTTTTGATGGACGGGGATTTGGGTTTTTCAAAAGAGGCAGGAGATGTTGTCATCCTTTTTACTCGCACTCAAGAAAGTATATGTACACCTTTTTCTCTTGTCGAAAGCGAAAATTATGCGCACCTAATAACTCTTGTTTCGAGAAAAAAAGCAAATGTAGTTGTGAATCGACGTTGTGAAAGTTTATTATTTCGTAGTGGTGATTTATAAATGGTGTCACTGAAACTGCGAATAGAGTCCTGAGTCATGAAGTTGGCTAATTTGGGATTGGATTGGGTGGTGAACGCCTTTACGGAGTAGCATCAGTTGTTACGTTTTTTGGCCCGTAAGCTTCCATGAAGGAATAGCCAATGAACAGTGTTTAGGGAGAAAAAGGGGACGAAAGAGGAAAGTGGCTGATATCACCATTTATGGATAGGCTTTTATCTTTATCAGCGTCATCTTTTTCCTCTCCCTCTTCTTCCCATCACTTTTCGCGCTAATGAAAGTTAATGGATAGTGAAAGACCACCGACCAACGATCCCATATGGTCTGTCAACCGAGACTCTCCAATATGTTCGATACGGTTGTGTTTACAATGCTTACGTTCACAATGAGTACAACTACGAGCAAAGATAAAATGGCTGTATAATAAGGTTACGCACAGCCCTGAGGAGGGAAAGGTTTCTGAAGTTGTCTGATAATACGTTTTTCTTGTATACAACTTGACTGTTCACGGAAAATATGAGAATTAAGAGTTTCACAGGACGACTCGTGCTGCCTGGATTCTGTCGTTTTTCATGCTCATGGGTGTTAGTTTACATTCCGCGTCTTGTTTAACTTGATCACTTTTTTGTCCCTAAACTTGAATTTTACTTGACAGAATCGCTAAAACTTTCAGTGAAATTGTACTTGAATTATTCTTGATTTATTCTTGGAATTATACTTGCAATTTTCCAGTGGAATTATACTATGGTTGACAATTTTTGAATGGCCGACTTTGGGCTATAAACGTTCAGGAATGAAGGACTCAACATTTCGTGTGGTTGAAGTCCCAATATTTGTGTAAAATTTTGATCCGCGGCAGCAAAGAAATTGTCACAATGACCTGTTGAAAGTGTTTACCGAAAATGATACTTTCTAAGCGAACCCTCAAGTAGTGTATTGCCTTTTGAGAAAGGCTCCGCAATTGTGAAATAACCCTGTACTACTCAAGTTTGAACTGGTTGCGTAATGTCACTTGTGCATTTGTTCTTCTTTTTAAAAAAATCAGTAAACGACCTCGAACGTTTTCTTGTTTACCATGGGCAATTGGGTGAAAAGTAGTCTATTTTTCTGCCGTTGATCGTAGATTCTCCAAACTGTAGTGAATTGTAATGTCTGATGCACAGTCGTTGATACTTTTAAGAAAAGTTACTTTTAGTTGTTTAAGACTAATACATTTGCGAGTCAAACTGCACTAAAATAACGCAAGGTGCACTAGATGGTTTTTGCCTTCTTTGACCTTTCATGGCGAAATTCAAGTTCGATGGTAATTTGGAGTAGTCGTCTAAATAGATAGCTCATTTTTTCCGAGTGATAACTCAAGAACGAATTATTGGTGTAAATTTTGTTTTCGCAAGGAAACATTAGATCGAAATTGCGTGAATGTACCTTGAGGTCCAATTTTTTAGATCGCTTACCCCTCTTCCCCTAAATGAAAGAAACTAAAACTTCATCTGGAACTGAAACTGGCAAACTCTCGATACAAATTTACTAAGATCATTCCTGAAACTATATATTTCAACATGTTAAACTGTGATTCAGAAATTTATTGCGGATAATTTTGTGAAAAATTTTTGCACAAGGTTTCGCGAAATCGACTCAGAAACTAGTTGTTGGGTCGGAATTTTGTTTTCGCGAGAAAATATTACATCAAAAATTGCTTTAATTTATTGTACCTTGAATTTACAATTTATGAGTTCCTGTATACCATGCTTTGGTACAACTGACCCTTAGCTATTTGCACTTGCCCCAACATTGTTTTGGTGATCCAATTTTAGTGGTTCTAGAAGCCGAGCTCTGAGCCACTCATTGTTGTGGGAACGCCCATAAGAAATCTAGAAGACCGTGCTAAATATCAACCGCTTCTCTGCAATTAGAAGTAGAAATCTAGCCTTGCTAGCAAGTGAGGACTAAGTTTTACTCCCAGAATTTTCAAGTTTGCAGTAGTACCGTTAAATCAATGAACAGTAGCATGGCAATTACAGAGTACCATTGCCTAAGGCCACTGTATACCGACCTTCTCTTATAGACGATTACATGGAAAACTTGCGTGGACGATTTTCGTGTACCACTCAATGTTTCTCGAAGTAATGTTGACAGTAAAGTTTTGGTTCTAATGCCTAGAATCCTACGAAGAGATACCTTTGAACAAAGGCAAAGACAATTTACAATTGTTCACTGAATTTGTCTGCTGTTTCCCAACATTTCTGAATGACGAAAGTTTCTTCACGTTAGATTCTAGACATCAATTTTCAGGCTTTGGTAGAAACATTCTCGAAAAATATTTTTGAAAATGGAAGAATTGTGGAAAAATCGTCAACACATTTTTCTCGTTTCTCCCATTCAGTGAAAATAAAATAACAGAAAGGGTATGCAGTGACCGTAACATTAAGGAATACATGAAAGGGAAGGAAAGATCCGTGGTTAGGAAGAATGTTTGTTAATTGGTCATCTCGATTTCGATTTCTACTCTCGGCTCTTGAACTAGCTCATTTCACCTACACCTGGGGGAGTTCACGCCAGATAGGCCCATTTGGGCATAGCATATAAATGCGCGAACTAATGTAGATGGCCCGAAAGTATTTGTGGAATGTCCACTTACCGAATGATGGCCACGCTATTCCGATAAGCAAACGGTGTATTAGAGTTACGGGGACACTGATTGTTAAATTTTAGAGCTTGGCACAGTCACGGTCACACATGAAAAAGCTGAGACGCAACAACCCCAAGAGCCAACACAGGGCTCCTTTTAAACTCTCCCAACGATTGACAAACTCGCAAAACATATTTGGAACTTCGTGGAAGATACAAAAACGGAGAAAACGATACAAAAGGGGCAACAATAGAGAAAAAGGACTCTGGAGGCCCTACAGTGACGTCATACGTAATGTAAAGTCACAGCAAAAGAAAACTACCAAAGGATCCAAACGTTCCACAACCCAACAGCACGAACGTAACGTCACACCGTATGTCGTCGGCGTGCATAGGCCCTTCACATTGTGTTGATAGTCATGAAAAAGCGCGACTGCGCTCACTCTGGAAACAATGAACGCGGAGTATAGCTGCCTTGAATTTGATTACACTGGCCCAGTTGGGTACTTGCATTACTTTTGGTTTCACCTCCAGTTCTTCCGGTCTAGCTTCATACCCGAAGAACGATTCTTCGAACTGTCGGCGTACAGTGCGGAGAGAAGCACATTTCCGGACGTTTGCCGATCTTGCAGTGGCATCTTCAATCTACTAAAAAAGCCTCGTTCGATTGGCTATAAGTTTCTGCTCTCCTGGGCAAAGCTTCAAGATTCTATCGATGTTCTAGGGATGTACATGTGTGTAGTATCACGTACATACCGTCTTCATCCGATTCAACGTCCGAATTAAACTTTGTGGTTAACTCGGACAAATCTTTTAAGAAGTGTCGTGCATAAGTGAACGTTCCGCAATATGAATCAATTCGGATCAGAAATGCGACACAAAAGTGGTTGTGGGAACTCAGCGAGTCCTTGGTTACAACCTATTTCCCAATCGTATTCACCCGTCTTTGCTACCCGCGGCCGGTACTTGACTCCGAGTGAAGAATTTATTTATGGTCGCCAGCAGCAGCAACGCCACAATTCCCACCAACAACAAGTGAACCGACGGAACACCCCAGTACCCTACTGCCAGTCTCCAGATACCGGTTACCAGCAGCCAAATCTGAAAATCAATCCTAATCACGAAAACTCGACCAAAAATGGCTATCGCACCGCCGTCGATACTGTATATATTTTTAACACTTGAGAACTATCGTTACGGGTAGCAACAAATCTGCATAGTATGCAATAAGGCCCTGATACACCCAACCCTCATATAGGAAAATTGCAAGTTAAAAGATTTGGGAGATTTCGCAAAAATTAATCGATATCTCGTAACAAATTCTCGGCGTTCGGATTTTGGATCATGATATAAATTGCATGTTGCCAATAGGTTGTCATAGAAGTCGCCATAAGCGAATTTCCTTCGAGAAATGTTATGTAAAAAATTTAACATCATGGGATGCATTAGAACAATTTTCCCTTTTTTTAAAAGAATAGCAGAACTCAAATCCGACAATCATTTCTGGAATTACCACATAGAAAAACGTAGATACTATTTAAGGGATCACTTCAAACCTAACCACCGAATTTTAGTTTAGTTTTCGACATCTAGTTCAAAACGTGCTGGTGCACCTCGAGGTCCAAGTGTGAAATTTATGTCCCAAAATGTAGAAATCTGACTCACATGTCATACATTTTCATAGTAATTTTTGAATAATTCTCGAAGGTGTGCACTAGATATGATTCAGAGCTCTACTAGATACTAGATAGGATTCAGGATTCTACAATCTGGAACAGTTCACTCTCAATCGTTCACAGTGCAATTCGTGTTTAAGCGCGTTAGGTGTTTAAGAGCGTATCGGATGCCTTAAAACGGAGTACACGGGGCATGTTTGCGAATAGCAATGTGAATGCTTCTGTAGGGGTCGCTCTGAAGTCTAGCTTATTCTGAAATGTTTAGACATAATGTAAAATACTAATAGTGAATATTCTAGTGGTAATCTTTAGACAGCAACGGACAAGTCATTATGCTCCATTTCATTGTGAAGTTCTTGCAGTAATTTCAGGAATGTTCTTGATTGTGCTTGTATATTCTTCTTAAAGTCAGAAAATTTGGAAAATTTCAAGTTAGTGACGTCAGTCTTCCTTTGCTAAGGAAAGTAAAGACATGGGTAATTCTGTACGAGACAAATATTGTCTCAACTAAAATTGTGTAGTGAGGAAAAAGAGAAGGATGGGTAAAAATGGGGGGATGAAACTGTATCTTAAGCTGATACATTTCTACATTAGTGACGTCACCAGTAGAAGCCCGAATATTGACCTCTGCATGGTCATATTTGTAAGCAGTGTTGGTTATTTCGGGGCGATCGAGACTTTTTGGCTCAGTTAGAGAAATTTTAGGGCTGATTGCAAAAGTGGTGTGTAATTAAAGTTTCTATTTTGGGATTGTGAGAAGCAAGGAGTGTAGCTTTTAGGTGTTATGACGTCAAAGAGAGCTGATAGTGATGGGAGCAAGTTTGAACCACGCGATTTAGACTGCACTCAAGGATGTACCATGTTTTCTTTTGCTTTTATATAAAGTGATGTAGAATTTTAGGTGAATCTGTAAAAAACAGTTTGGAGAAAAGGATGGGAAAATGTATAAGGGAAGAAAACTTTGTGGTGTGTTTGGTTTTGTAAATTCGATAGTAGTCACCCCCCAATTTAAGTGATTTGGTAGCTACGAACCTAGACCGTGTACGCTGGTTAAAATTTATTAAAGCCACAGTCTTTGAAAAAGAAAAAATTTCATCATTAATTAAGAATACGAGTAAAATTTCCAGAGCATTTTTTTAAAAATTTATTTTTGGATTTCCAGAGCATTAATAGTTTGTGTTAGCATAAGTAATTGTAGTTAATATGCAAGGGCGTAGTAAACGTTCTAAAAATGCAATGCAATAACCGCGATCGCCTCTCTAGTGACAAGCTCATGAAACATTTAGATCAAGTGTTCACTGATTTTCTTTTGAATTGCAAAATTGGTACTTATTAAGTGAATGTCTACATAAAATGTTATGAATTCTGACCTCTTAAGCACGGGAAGAATCTTTATTCTTCCAGCACTAGTTTTCAGGAGGTTCGAAGTTCTTAACTGCGTCTTGACTGTTCTTATCAGTTGAACTATCCATTTCAGGGCTCGTTCCCACACCATAACTAAATAAATGCGTATATATAATCGATTTTCATCCCTTGAGCGAATTTTGATGGAAAGCTGAAACTTGTGTGTATTTTTTTGTAACATATATCCTCGACCTAATATCTGCGTAATGGGTTCAGATAAATAAATACACACCAAACAGACCGTAGTGTCTACGTAGCACGAGAGAAGAGATCGTGAATGAGACGCACTGTTTTCAGTTAGGTATTGCTGTATATTTTATTGAGAAGGTGTTGTGTGTTTGAGAGGAGCTTCCTAAAAGCTCTTCGAATGCGTAATAAAACCATTAGCTATATTTAGCAGCAAATTACTGTCTGATTATCGGGAAAGCTTAAAAGGCTATAAAAGAGAAAAGAAGAGGGGAACAGGAGGGAAAAAGGATGGACTTTGCACAGATATTGTCGCTATTTATAGAGTTTGAATGTTCCATTACTGTCAGAAGGTTTATATTGGACAGTTGTGGAGCCGCTATCTGGGAAACATGTCCCATGGCTCTTTTTGATTAGCGAACCCCAAAAAGAAAGGTCGAGTAAAAAAGAAAACTCTGTGATGCTAAAAAGGTGTGTGTGTTTTTGGTCTCTTTTAGGGAGTTTTGGTCCTGGAAGTCGACGTAGGACGACCTTGCCTCAACTGCCAAGAAAAGTGCACCGGATTTCGGCCTCATCCCTGGCGGTAAGAGAACCAAAAAAGAAGAAAGAACAAAAAAGGGGGAGAAATGCAATCTTTACTAACCTTATTTACCCTAAGTTAGCGCAGCTGTCTGTTGTGTATTTGCTTCTTATTCCGTCTCTGAAATTTTCGGTCTTCTCTGGAAAAAAAACACGAGGAAATATACTGTGTAACATATATAATATTAGTACTGCGCTAATAAGCCTCTGCTCGTCCTCTTATTCTAACACAAGGTTACCCTTTATGCAAAGTTTCAAGTCTCAATCCTTCAGCAGATCGTGTGACTCATTGTAGGTATTTTATTCTTCAATCGTCCAGTGCTGGCACGCAATTTATAAATGTCACAGTTTCGTCATGATTCAGTCTAAGGAATTACCTGAGGAGCGTTTTGATTCCCAAAATGGAACTTCTAAACTTAGCTCTCTCGAGTGATGATTCAAGTTTTTCGAGTTACAAATCAGGCCCCGTAATTAAAACAGTATTGAAATACTCATATTTATGAAAGGTGGGTCAAACAAATGAACGGGTGCTTGGGTAGGTTCCTTACGTGCCCTGTACTCAAAAACCAGTACGTTATTGCTTTACGCAGAACGTACCTAAGTAGACTGCCTAAAACTTTTAATATAAAAGAGATTAAGGCGAAAACTCCGAGACTGACATCCTAAAAGTGGAGTTGGTATTTATGGCAGCAATTTCATGCTATTAACTGCAAACGAAAATGAGCTGTTTTACAAGAAGCTAATGTTAGATAGATGCTAACCTTGCTACAATAAAAAAACAGTGCTTTTATAAGAATAATCGTTGAGCTTATCCGAACACATTCTGGAAGGGTAGAATAAGTTTATTGGGAAAAAAGGGTGAAAAAGGTAAAACTTAAGGTAAAAAAGTCGATGAAAAGATCCTTACGAGAAAACACAGCTTCAAGCCTTGCCAGCCCTCTGTTTCTTTTGCCCTATAGGAATTTAAGTATAGTTTTCACTCAAGAAACTATTAAGAGCATTTCGTTTCAACTAGATTTTAATCAGGTTCTTCGTTCTATCCAAGTATACACCTTGCCAGGCAGCCAAGAGAAAGTGATCGTCAAGTGTTCGCATAGTAATTTCAATTGCATAGCTTATCTTTTAGTGTCAAGTTCGTAAGTCTCAAAGAAGTCCACTAAGTCTACTAACAAACATTCATTAAATTCACGCAATGTTCGTCGCAGATAAACGCAGCAATTGAGAAAGAATGGATGTGCTCTTCAACTTCTACTAAAAGTTATCGTTCATTTTTTTCCCGGTGGGTTTTCCAAACTGTGGAAACAAAGATTTTGTCTTTTAAGGGTGCCGTTTGGTAAATTATCTGAGAAGAGCTTTTTGTGGAAATAGTTGACTCCTTTGCCTTCGAAACAAGCCCATTTTTTATGCATTTAAGTAATTGTTTACTGCCCTATCGTTTTTTACGTTCAGTGACCGTCGCCGTGGCAGGTCGTGTAGGATAAAAGTTACATGCAATACTTTTTCATTCCCTCCGTAATTTGTTTGTGATTGAATTTATCGTATAATAAACCAGTGCGTCGTTTTAAAGTATTCTTTAAAGTTTAACTTGATTTCTATCTGTATGATTTGGGTTATTATCAACACAAATATTTGCAAAAGAAGTTCTATTATCGCCGAAGGCACTCCACAGTTCTGCCCAAACTACCCCGTGGTGGGGCACGTTGTTTAATTTGACCGGCTCTGGTAGAAATTAAATATTAAAAATAAAGGCTTGAGCTAACCCGCCGAATTTGTTTACAGTAATTAGGAAGGCAATCCCATTGTAAAACATTAAATCTAATTTCACGTCGCTAAGAACGTCGTCTAGGCTTTAAAGAAGGAAAAACTGCCCAACGTGCCCCGATCTCTTCTATATAATCTAGTAATGTCTTATTAGTGCCTACTAGTATAGTAACGATTTTCCTCGCCATTATTACTGAAGATTTCCAGTTCGCTATCAGTTTTCCATTATAGAACTCCGCCCGCGGTTTACTCCCCGTTTTTAGTACAATACAATCGAAATAATAAGACCACGTCGGTCCATATTCGTTGATATGGAACACGACTCTTACCAACCCTTGTAAAAAAAATTCACAGAAGAGCGTTAAAGCGACCGGGTTATAACTCGATATAACTGTCCAAGTAGGAAAAAGCGGCACAAGTTCAATCTGAGACTTCGTCCGCAAAGGCTCACAAATTTTTTATAATTTCATCGTACGAAAGGGTTCTTTGAGCTGAATGTGAAAAAGACTGAGAAGTTAACGAACTGCTAAATTTGGGAAATGGTAGGATTTAATGAAGTTATACAACTCACGATCGAAAAACAGACCCCGTTTTCTTTTCTAAAGCAGCCTTTGAGACGACTTTAAAGGGGACTGGGGGTCATTTTCACACCTCGTCAAACTAGTTATATTTTTAGTCCGACACAAGCTGGCCCCGTGTTACTCATGTTAGTGGGACATTTATTGACATGTAAGCTAAACTCCTTTTTACACGCTGTCGTTCAAGTCCCTTTTTGCCTTCTCATTTTCACATTTTTACTTTCTATTGGACGCATTTCTCGGTGTCTATTCCGTCTTGTTAGTTCACTTCGTTGACAAAGCGCATTGAAGCAGGCAAATGACTGCAACTCTGCCGAAACGTTATGTAAAAATTCACTTCCACAAACCGGTCCTGGAAGGGAATGTCGTAAATGAAAAACGCAGTCATTATAATTATTACGCAGCATTCAGTTCTGTGAATTTCATTCTGCTAAAGTAGTGAGCAGTTTCACAGCATCGTAGACATTATGGCGGAATTTTGCAACCAAGCGTCTTAAATCCACACATGAAAGAAAAAATGAAAGAAATTTTGTCGAATACTTAGAAAGAAAGTGTATAAAGGCAAACGGGTCAACTATTCTGCGTCTCAGGTTTCAGTGTAACGAAAAGAGGAAAACGTAGCAATTCAATTTTTTGTCTTGGGATCGATTTCCGGCACGCTCTGCGTTCTTGAAGTGCGTTGTGACAAAAATAAAAATTTGCAAGTGAAAAAGACGTCGTTGGCACACAGGCACTATATTGCGGGGTGAAAGGTCATCAAGTCTATAAAAATTAATTTCAGATCCGACCAGCTACATTTCTATCGTTCAGCCTTGAGACATCCCAGAAATACGACACTAGAAAACTACCACCGGCGTGCCAAAAGAGATTTTTTCTTACGTCATTGGAAACTAGTTCAGAGAATCTTGGAAGGAATCTTATAATACGCAGAAAATTAACGCGGAAATTCTACTATTAAAATGTGTACAAACTAATAACATCCATGTCTTACGAAGGTTAAAAACAGAAGCGTAAAAAATACAATAAGCTCAAGAACATAAAAGAAAATTGGGTTCCATTTCGACAGCTTTTAGCGCAGATGCACCAACGTTTTCGCTTGCCATACTTCTTCTTGTTAAATCTTCATGTTAATTAACCAAGTTAATAAGATAAAATATTTCACGAATTGAGTCAACAATTGGTTTTAAGGCGACAAATACAAAGGCTTAGTTCAGCGATCAATTCCGTTGCTGAAATCCGTGTTTTTTCTCCGTCGTCGAAGAATTCCGAACACTCGAAGAACTCGCAGATTTGAAGACCTTGGACGTCTGTGAAAATACAAACTGTCTGATAACACTTCAGTACCTGATAATGTAGGATTAAAAGGTAGAAGTTTCATAAAATTAGAATTTATGAAATATTAGAACAGATGAAATATCAGAATAGATGAAAATTATTTGAGGTCCGAAAGCTTATTTTATAATTGACCTTAAATGCGAAGTTTGCTTCAGTTTTATTTTTTACTTTTAAGTCTTACTTCTAAAAACTAAAAGTGGTTGCCAATTTGGAAAACATGGAAAGGGTTAATTTCTACGAAGTTCGGAATCGTAGGACATCTACGCGATAAATGCCAGCAAGGAAAGGGAGAAATTATCATGTAAGGTCCAGTGCTTATTGAAATGGATTGTAAGAAAAATTAAGGCCCTTTTTCTGCAGCTTTCAGTGGAATGAAGGAAGTCGGAGCAGAACCTTTTTAGGTAATTGATGATAGGTTATAAAACAAGGAATTTATTAGAAAATCTGTTAGTAAGCTAATAGAGATCCGCCCTTGGGCCCTTGAACGTCGAAAATGTTTATATTTAGAGGGCAAACAAGGAAGGGAGAAAAGGTGGAGCAGGAAAAGGAGGGGAAAGTTAGAACCGCAGAAATTGAACTCCGAGGCAGGAAAAGGTAAAAGCTCTCGCATTAAAAACCGACAAGATCTGAGCCTGACGCGACTTCGGAGCTCCGGCACCCAAATTTCTTGGCTACGGACCCAGAAAGATTGTCAGTTCGAGTTCAGGTGAAAAGGTGCCAAGACTGATAATACAATTTCGGCCTTTTGTGAGTGTGTGAGCGTGTGTTGTATTATGTGGTTGTGGCGAGCGTGAAAGAGAGCGTGAGTGGAAGCGAAACCTGTAAAGATCCTTGTCCTCTCGGAAAACAATCACTTTGCAAGACAAATCATTATACACTTGCATTAATGTTGAGTCCTTCAAGTTTCGCTGTGATACTAGCGGCAATTGGAAGTCAACATTGTGCTCAATGATCCACCATTGGTGCTCGTGTGCTAGGGAGTCCGAAATCGCGAAAGCTTCGGTCCAGATCCACTAAACGTGTGCGTCGGTGACCATTTTCTTATTAGAAGCTTAGTCGAAGAAAAATTCTACTGTGGATTTCTAGGAAGTATTTGCTAACTTTTTCGTAAGTTGAATATTCGTCTATTAGTAGTGTTTATAAGTCGAATATTTTCCAATTTTCTAGCAGTATGAAACGTAAGAATACGAACTGTTACTTATTAATTGAACCTATTCTTTCTGTTAGCGAAAGTACCGCAAGAAGGTCAAATTAGTGCTCGACAGATGCTTTCTCGTACGTCATGCTGAAAATTTAAATTGCAGGAGCCATGTTGCACTGAATCCAATTTCTTTCAATGCATGTATTGCATGCTCCGTAGCTTAGTAATTATGTATTCGTTGCAAAAAATTCAAGCTACTCGAATTCTGAGCAGTTTCATATTTTACTTGGAAATAGAAATCGGAAATATCGTCTGGACATACTCAAAATGCGAAGAAATGCGTTTGAACTTGCGTGTGACATTTGGTATTTTATATTTATTTAGCTTGTATGTTCTTAATTTTGTTTCTTTAATTTTATTACAATTTGCACAGCTCTTTTCACCCAAAATATCTTTAAAATCTCCCTGGATGCCCAGAAGCCAGTAAAATATCGTTGTATATTTACGTAAGCTACTCATTTTTAAAATATTGCATTCAAATAAGGAGATTGTATAAGAACGGAAAGACGTGAGCTAGCACGTGTGAAAACCATTAGCAGCTCCTGTTTTATTGCGTTTGCAGCCTTTCTCGTGGGTTTGCATGTAAGGGAATGGTGGGAGTGGGACAGCATTGGAAAGTTGGACAGAAAATAAGACAAAAATACATAGTTCTTCTCCCTAAACTAAAGGAAACGAACTAGGAAAATGAAAAAGTCTGATTAGACTTCCTTACGAGATTGTAGGGAGGAGAAAGATAAAAACAAGGATCTGACCGCTATACTAACTCTTGAAACTTGTAAATCTGTCGTCGTCCCGCTATATCTTCTAACTAAAATTAAACGTGCACCCTTTCCGACCCCCTGGAGCGTATGCGTAGGTCTTACCTTTCGCAAAATTTACCGAATTTCTAACCGACTAATTAAAGAAAAAGTTATCCGTTGGGCACTAATGGACATACAGAAACTAGTAAAGAAAAGGAAGAAAATTTTCTTAATTATAGGATTATATTGTATTTTACCTTTTCCATTAATCTTTCTTTTTGCTATCGGTTGGGCGCAGATTTGAACGGCGAAACTTCACTTTTCTAGTGGTAACTTGTAGATGCTGTCGTTCTTGAATTGTGGTATTAGTTATACATTTTAGTGCTTTTAGAAATACTCGTAAATATATATTTGTACTGATATGGTGTTACCTGTATTTTCTTCTGTTATTTATTTTTTACCAAGTTCAAAGAGAACATCCAGCGTCCCGTAAATTTTTGTGATTTAGACGAGTCTTGCACATTGCGATCTTTTCGGATTCTCTTCCCCTCTCCCCCCATAAGTGTCGGCACCCATCGACCCTCTTATTCCTTTTTTTATTGCAAATTTCTCATTTTCACTAGCACTATTAGTCGTTTAAATTTATTTATTTATCAAGCGGAAAAAAAGTGTAAAGAAAACAGAGCAAAAATAAACTTTGAAGCGTATTTCTTTACAAGCTGGGTCCTGAAAGGAACGAAGGATGGGTGAATCTTTTTTTCTATTTATTTCTTTAACTATTGGTAATTAATAGCTTTTGCCTATGCAGAAAAAATAGTTCCAAGAAGAATAGTTAGATTATGACTATTCTCCTAAGAAGTTGTACGTTAGAGATCCGACACCCGATTACATACGATATTCTTGTAAATGAGTCTGTTTTCGTAGCGAGAAAAGCAGAAAAGAGAGCTGTTTAGGTTTGCGGACGAACTTGGACTGAGTTTGTTTTGGGAGACAACATCAAATGGACTTTCCGTTCACTCAGCTGAAAAAAGGAAAAGATCTGCAGCGCAACAGGGGATGGTTCCAACAAGATCCAATTACTGTGTGTTTGACGTTTGTCCATATATTTTGTAGGCATTTCTTTCGTCGTTAAAATTGTTATAGGAATTCTGCACTAGGTGTGAAAAAGCACTCAACGTGTGAATAAATATAACATAACTCTGGCCTTCTAACCTCCTTTTAGCCACCTGTACCTCATTTGGCTGCCATGAAGGTGAAAAGAGTCAATCCAAGGAATTTAGAACGTTTCCAGCATCCTTAGAAAGTAATATCGTACTTTTCCTGCGAAACCTTGACAAATGTGTTATTCGTTTACCTCGAAGTTTAAGAATGGGTTTACTTTTGTTCGCTGATTGCGTCTTTAATGTTTAACGCAGATTAACGTGGTAATGATTCTAGTGAAAAAAAAAGAAAATTTATATTAGTCGTGTTTGACAAAATACCTGTGAAGTAGTATATAAATTCAGCTTCAATGTCAAAGTTAATTTACGGAATAATTGTATCTAATAGTTTTAATAAAGAATATTATATTATTTTTAACAAATAACTTAAGATTACGAGCTGCAAACCGTAAACCTTGTACTCCCCTGCATGTAATTTCTAAGGTAGGCCGCATTAGAGAGGCCTTATTCAATCGAGATTCTTGACCTCGCCAAAAATAAGCAAACTTGAAACATTCTCTCGGAAATAAGGCAAGTTGTCGAAGTTACGGATTATGATAAAGCGATGGCAAGTAAAGATTTTTTGTGGCATTTTTATGGGAAAATCTAGTAGACGTATCTTCATGAAATGCAACAGAACATAAATAGTCCAGGTATGCGTGTCTTATTGTTTCAAAAGTTTTGCTGATGTAGACATCTATCTAATTTGTCAACTACTACTTCATCTGTACTAGTCGAGAAAACAAGATCTCTAACGTAACTTTCTTTTTTTTTCATTGGAGCCTACCCTTTTAGTGAGGCATTGTTATTTTACCCTACAAATTCTGTATAGTTATAGTTCATCGGGTGTGAGTTTTGTTCAAATTGTCCCATGTCTCCTAAACCAGTTTTCATCACAGAAATGGTATAATATACCATTCTTTATTCAGTATACAGTATATGGACTTTTCATGTATTCGCACCTTTTGTTTGAACTCTTCATTGTAGACTAGGGTGTGTAGATCTACAAGAAGAAAACTCAGAATAACTGAATTTTACTGACTGGAGAGTGTAAATTAGGATAGTTGCTTGTGTTGAAAATTCTTGAGGTTTCTCGGATTACACCACAAGAAAGCCTTCCCAGAACAAAAATCCTAAGCTCATTTGCAGGTGACTTGTCTTTTTTCTCCTGTTCCTAATACTCTGTCACAAGTTATCACATAAGGGCGTGAGACTAATAACTGATAAGACCCTGTGCGTATGCGTGCCCGTGCACGTATATCTATCTTTTATTGTCTTTCGCTGACTGATATTAAACTCTTACAGTGTGATGGAAGGTTCGCCCGTACTTTAATCAGTTCTTGAACTCACCAACAGCTCCGATAAGTTTTCCAAGGGAGGCATTTATCATTCCATGTATAGAGTTGAAAGTGTGTTTCTAGAAAGCGCTCGTCTGTTGTCTGTGCAGTAACGTGTACATTGTTGTGTTTCTTACGAACGTTGACGACGTGTTACTTGCACTTTCTCAATGGCGGCAGCACCGAATCCGCTGTTGACGGTGGCCGTCATAAAGCGACAAAAAGCTACTACCGGTAGTTCTCTGAACTTGGCGACTACTTCCTCCTCTCCAAAAGTGAAACGCCGGAATAGTTCGTTAGGTCTCCAGAACTTTCTGATGCCTTGGTACAAGGGCAGTCGTAAGGAGAAAACTAGTTCCAAGTGCTTTGAAGAAGATGAAGCCGATGCTCCAGTCTTCCCTGTTGCGTTAAGCTTCCTCGAAGATAAGCCAGTAGTGACCAACGTCCCCAAACTCTCATCACAGAGTACCAAGCGTGTACCCTCCGAACCGGTCGTACTAGGCAGTAGCCCAAGAACGAAAGAAAGTACCGGCCCGGAGAAATGGAGTGTGTACTTCGCGAAAGATTGGGTTCTTTGTTTAGCGGATGCCGAGGGTTGGCTCGCAGACTGGGACGATTGTCACGTGACAGACTTTTATGACGACTCTCCGTCAAACTTGCGCAGTGAACTGGAGGAGCTCAACTTTTGTGCCTTTCAAAGGGTCGCGACGTTATTCCGCCGCCAGGGCATTCGGCGGAAGTCCCCGCGAAGTATCAACAGGCCCTTGTCATCTGTTGAAGTTCGTAAGTACCAGCAGGAGTTGGAAAGACGAGCCCGGGCTGGCGAACAAGTGGAGGGTAACTTCCCGGATCAAATTCCCTTAACCAGGTGTTCGAGTTTACCTCCGGCGATGCGTCTGTCAACAACCAGGACAGCCGACAAGGTCAAGTACTGCCAGGGGGCAGACGGAGAAAACCTTGCGCCGCTGATCCCAGCTGGATCGGCTAGCTCGGACAGTGTCTTTTTCCCAAATCCGCACTTTGAGAATTCGCCCACTCAAGAAGAAGACGAAGAAGGTGCAGCAAGTCCAAGCTCTAGTCCCAAACTCTTCGCATTAGCCCAAGAAGGAAATCAGTAGGTTTCGAAACCTCCTTTTCGTAGTCATTTGGTCAAGCGACATAGAAAAGATGTACCGTAAAAGAAAGACAAATTTGTCCAACAGATGTCTTGAACTTGCTTGTTGATTGACGACGTACTTGAGAGCGGTAAAGTTGCGTTTGCGGGTGAACTGAATAGCATTCATTGACCACTGCAATTAAAGAATAACGTTCTTAGAGTCTTTATTCAGTATTGGGACAGTTGAGCTTGATGGAATGAAAAAGAAAACGAGCTAGAAACAGCAATGACTGAATGTGTTGAAGGTAACAGTCATCCTGGGAGGCGGAGCTTAGACGAAAGCGCCAAAGCAGGAAACGTTGTATGTGACTGGGCCAAAAGACTGGAAGGCAGCTGTCTACGCTCCAGTGCATCCCGGAATTGATGGCAGCCGGCTGGTACAATACTGGCAAACAAAAAGTTTAGGAACGTAGAAACAACTTTCTTGACTGTTAACAGTAGCAAAAAACAAGAGTTTTCAGATTTGGGTTTGTGAAAAAAGTTCGTGACGTTTTGTTGAAAAAAGAATACAGTTCCGCCCTCTGGGGAAGTGTGAACGTAATGCGCCATACGTGTCGTAAAGTGCGTGAAATTTACAAAGAACGATTAGATCCTGAATTGTATACTCAATTATTCCCTTGCAGGTAATTTTGGCTCGTTAACCAATTGTTTGTCGAAATGGAAACTATTACGTCCTTAAAACATGGGTAGCAAATTAAAAAGGGAAATGTAGTGTCGAAGCCTTCGCAAGCGGAAGTTGCGGTGCTGTATAGAAAGGAATTCCGTTTCCTTTCGCGGTGACCTAACTTTCCGACCGGGAACGTCTATGCATATGCTTCAGTGTATTTCATGATTTATAAGCAAGTTTATGGCTCTATGTAGGTCAGTCATTCCTACATGGTCGAATTTATTGCAATCTACGAGATATCAGAATTCTGATATTTGGATATTTACGTCTTTTCATGGGATTTTCATACGTCCTTTCATAGGTCTTTAACAAACATGTTGGATATAGTTGACTGATTTTAACGTCTATTTTAATGGTTATTCGAAGGGTTGTAAAGTCAGCTGGAGTCCCCACGATGAAAGGGATTCCTTAAAGGGTTCGTCAAGGATTCGGTCTCTCTTTCTGCATTCACCAATTTTTATCCTATTTTCCTTCTTTACGTTGTCCTAATCATACGTAGTCTGTAGAGTGTCCGTATATGGGTAGCGCGGACCTTGTTCGGAATAGCCTTACTGATTTACATATTATTCCTTGTGGGGTATGGATGGATGAGTCACTAGGACATTAAGGCCATTTTTTGTAAAGAAAAAAATAATAATAATCGTATGCTTTTTCTCTCGCTCCGAAACAGGAAAAACTGCACCGTGTGCAAGTGTCCGCGTCAAGTTCACGATGTCAGCCACCAGGAGGCCGTCAATGTAAGGGATCGTTTGGGTTTGGTCTCGAAACCGGGGGGCGTGGCTTCCCATACGGGAATGCCCTTACCTGCGAGAAGTACACCTCCCCCGCCAGTAATTTCGCCTTTTGTAGGGCAGCAATCCAAAGAAATGACGGCGCTTTTAGATGTCTACACATGGACACCCCCTGGCTTGTCGCCAGAGCGCGTAAGTGTACCCTATTGTCACCTTCCACTCCTTTTCTCCTCTAGGCCATTAGCACATTCAGTCATTCAGTATTCTTTTTTCTTTAGAGTTCCTCGAAAAATTTGCTAATAAATACAAACAAGAGATAATTAATGGTTTTAGTCGCTTCTTTCTTTCTAACCATGAGCGCTGACTTTGAGTATGAAACTTCCGTCGTTACTTTCCGCTGTTTTGTGCTCCTGGGCTTTCAGAAGTAGGGAAGGTTTGAAAGCTGCAAGTCAAACTCAGGACGTATTATTTTCCCCAAGATTTTAAACTTATGTAGGAATTAAATGCTGTACATAAAACTAGAAGTTTTCACCATATTTTGAAACAGACGGAAGAGTTCATGCGGTTGCTGCCACGTGACAAAGTCCCGAAAAGGAGCACGCCAGGCGAAAGGTGGCGCGAAAGGCAGCTGACCTATCAACTTCCGCGTCAGGATTTAGCTTTAGCGTATTGCCACTATGTGGAGCCGCAATACCAAACTTCATATGCGGATTTTGTCGCTGCAAGAAATGACATCGCATTAGACATTGGTTATGCACGCGAAGCGCCCCATCGCTCCATGGTAAACCGGCAAAAAATTACAAGATTTTTTCGATTATTTTATATGATTTTCCCGCCTTTTTTGTGTGAATAAAGACATGTTACGGTTGCGGGTCACCCATTCCAGCGGGAGCATTGGTAGTAATGGCCCCCAAATTTGGTGAAACCGCAGCCTGGCACCCGGCCTGCTTCAGTTGCAATGCTTGCAATGAAATACTGGTAGATTTGACACACTGTATCCACGATGATCAGATTTACTGTGAACGCCATTACGCTGAGCAATTAAAGCCACGTTGTGCAGCCTGTGATGAGGTAATATCTCGCACCCTTTCAGTTTCTTCGAAGTACTCTACACAAACTATACCCTCCCGCTTACCTACCCTAGAAGAATAATTAAGGTTTATTTCCTAATACTTGGGAAAGATCACTTGTTGATGATACGTGTCCATTATTTCTGTTAAGAATTTCTTCGCCGACTCCTTGCGCATTCTGGCAACTCGACACCATGACAATTCTTTCTGGTCTAATATAAAAATACGGTCAGTTTGTCTCTTCTCCGCCGACTTTTATCGTTCAGGATGTATTTACAAAATAAGAAGTGAAATCTTGGGATGAAAAAGAAATGGCCCGAGCAAAAACGCTGGTTAGAAACAAGATGGGGCTCGGAGCTATTTTTAATAGAAGGGGCGCTGTAGCCCCGTCCCAGGGAAAGACCAGCAATTCACACTATCCTTTTTAGCGAACCGAAGAGTTTTTAAAGCAATAAGAAAGAAGAACGTGGAGGAAAAGTGGGTTTATACGGGGATCCGACACCAGATATTTCCAGCCACAGTAATTTGGCTCGTAAAAGCTGCCAAGCCAGAAATTAGACAATCCCGTGGCGTAAGAATTGAATGAAGCAACAACTTGTTTTCCTTCTCCATTTCGTTTTCATTCCTTGTGGCCACCCTCCACCTGAACCCCTCCTCTTTTCCACCTTACTGGCAGTCATATCAATCTGCCAAGTTCCCAGAACTTACAAGGATAGAAACGCAACTCTCCCGACTCGAATGTCTGCATCTTTTTGTGTGTGCGTTTCGACCCAGAAGATCTCGGTTCCTAGGTGAAGTAAAGTTTTCAAAACAAGACGAGCGAAAAGATAATTTTCCCCCAAAAGAAACTCCGCCTCTTTTTCCCACTCAGTACGTAGGTGGGGCTTACGAGCTTAAGAAGATTCCGTCAAGGTTCGCAGTCAGTTTTATCCCTGTTCACTGCTACATCGTTTCTCCCCCTACTTCTCAAACCTCATTCTTTCTTTCTCCGCATATTTCTTCCTTTTGTGCTCAAGTAAGTTCCTTTTGTTATTCCATCTTGCTTTCCGGAATCGTCTGTTGGTTCGCATCGTGACATGTAGCTCTATCTTCCGTACATTCATCTAGTCTTATGTAGCGCACGGAGAACGTAGACATACGTATCAACCCACCGTGCTTCTTTCTTGCATTTCTGACACGCAGAAATGCTGTTCATAATAGTCTTCAGCCAAAGGCTACACCACTGTAAACAATCAGCTTCAGCAATTTAGCATACGCTGGATGCGTTGAAGAACAACTCGCGTTCAGGTGATGACTTTTTGTGCAGTTTGAATCTAGTGGAAGGCTTTTCAATATGTGGGATCAGATCCGGGCCCTTTTTACGGTCAGAACTTCCGCCAGCATGCTCCTGCAGCTCCTCTCGGGTTGAAAACTTGGGCAAAGAAAGTATTTAGGTCTCGGGCGCTAATTTTAGCACCGCACGTCCACCATTTACGGCGAGAGCGAGAGGGCTGGCAAATGTGGGGAGGAGGGAGGACTGGGTCAAGCGGAGGACTCTCCCACTGGCGGGCGCGGGGCCCCCGAGCTGGCGTGTGAACAGCTCCCGAGCCATAAATCTAAAAATTGCGCGAAGATGCACTTTCATAGAAGCGTAGGATGAATTTTATGTACATCTTGAAAATTTAATTCTGAAAAATGGGCAATTATCTGAATTGGTTGAAGTTGCATTACTTAGTGGAAGAAAAAGAAAAAAAATATATTGCGTACTTATTGACTCGCTAGGCGACGGTTTGAAGCCCATAGAAAAAAAAACACTTTAATGGCTCTCACTGAATATTTAGCAATTTGTTGAAAATTAAAGGAGGACACAGCTCTCGGATGACTCGCTTGCTTTATGGTCCTTTGTGGGGAAGTTGGACAGGCCTGGTGTAGTACAACTCGCTCTGCGTTTTTTTTTCTTCAAAATGTAGCTCAGCACATATTCGTTGCAGCTTCCAAGTTTCTTTCAAATGAATTTAAAGCCACTTTATCGCCTTTTTTCACCAGTTCTTTTTTTCCCTTCGGGAGGATTTTATGGTTGTGTTATTGTTTTTGTTATCACACTGCTTCGTAAAGAGTGTTCAAACAAGTGGCAGCAAACGGTTCTTTAAGTGACTCGAAATATACCTCACCTAGGTAAAAGGATTCGTAGTTTAACGAAGGGATAACTTCCAGGGCATGAGGGAAAATGAGACAAGGCACTGAACACTTACCTTTCGAAGATTATTCAAAAAAGATTTACCAATATTCCTTCTGGTGACACGCCGATCCAGTCATTTCTGTAAGAAAAGTATTGCGTGCAAGCATCAGCATGACGGCAAATAATTGCAAAGAAAGCACAATTCTTGATCGTAACAACCGAATTTTGAACGAATACATCTCGGAAGACTTTTCTCAAGCGAGCGTCCAATCCGTATCAAATGTCTGCTGAACCACCTTAGTACGTGCTCTCCACCAATGTTTAACAACGAACGGGTATCCAGTCGCTCACTAAGACAGTTGGTGAAAATTGAGACAATTGACGTATGGTACGCGGACGGGTTGGGCAGAAACATTATTTCTGCCTTGGACTTGAGAACCCTTAAAAGCCGAGCTTCGGCTCCTCTATGTATATAAAGACCAAAGGTAAAGGTTGGAACCTTTAAGGAGCTGTTGTACGTTGGGGGGAAAGCGTTTATTTCGAGCCCGTGTTGTAAAAGTGTTCGGTTTTTCTCGTTGAGGCATAAAAGTCTTCGCTTTGCAAAGCAGGAACTCGGAAAAGGGCAAAATGGGGCGGGGTCATTAAATGCTCTCCTTGGCGGGCCACATGAGGAGGAAGGAAGATTGAGAACCTCCGTGTTTAGGTATTTGTGGAAGGTTTGACGCGCAAGCCGAAAGCTCTTGCTAACCGTTTTGCTCTACTTCCTCCTTTCTCCTCCCCCACACCCTCATCTTCCTCCTCCTCCTGTGAGGACGAGATGGTGTTGAGCTAAGTTTTCTCGGTGAGTTTTTAGTACCTCAGAACTGACAGACCCGACAAGTTTAGCAAACTTCCCAGATCCGGAAAGAAGTCCATTTCTAACGGTTAGACCTTTGTCTTGATTCCACGGTAAATACCCCAATACTATCAACTTCTCGCTCCACCTCTATCTTCTTGAAACACTTTAGCGGCAATTTCCAAGTTATCTTTTGCTTCTTTTTGGCGCTCTCCCGTTCAGACAAAAAATGGCGGATATCGAAGTTCAATTGCTGGGAGATAAGAAAGTAAAGAAAGTGAAGAAAGTGACCATCAAGAAAAGCAGCGAAACGAGCGACGGAGGTGCCGGTACTACGAGTACTACAACCACCACTACCGTAGAGGAGTTCTCGTCCTCCCAAGATCGCGAGCCACAAACTCAAGCTGCCCCAGGGTAAACATCACACACCCACTTACTATACCTTACACTTTCAGACTTTCCGAAAGTGAAAAACACGCCAGAAACCTGAATTTCTGTGACTTTTCCCCAAGCCAAAAATTTCTTGGAAAAAAGTACTGCGCCAAGTGCCAAGTTTGACTCGCGCCAGTACTTCCCGATACTTTTCAGCTCTTATAGTGCTGCATAGTATTTCGTAATGGCTGCTTTATGCTGGGGAGAGCGTTGGGTGGCGTGTCAAACAGTCGCTTGGCGCCTTTTCCTTTGTTTCAATTCGAAAACGACATATTTTGACATAACAAACGATGTTTATTACGTTTTTTCATGTGGGGGATTCCCAACCCAATGAGCCGTGCGCAAAGAGTCGGTTCTGTAAGCTAAAATCAAGGTAAAAACGAAAATAAAATAGCAAGCGGTTTCTTCGTCCCCATTTTTGAGTGACTTTTTGTGGTGAATTAATCTCTGTCCAGCGCTAATAACTCGTTAAATCAGTGGGTGGTTGGAGACAACTAAATATGTGTCATTAACACAACATGAAAGGAGGCTATGATCGAAAATAGGCACACTATAACGTGAACTATATTTAGTTTCGTTGGCAAAGCCATCTTTTGACGGACGTGGGAGTTGTTCATTCAAACAAGATTCGTAACCGATATGGCCTGGGGCCAGCATTTAAATTTAGAATAGTTTTATGTCAACGATAATTTTGGAGTACCTTATGAAGCCAGTTTGCATACTTTTCCGGAGGGAAAAATAGATTGCGATAGTTGGCAAATTGTTATTTACGTCAGAAAGACATTTATGTTTGCAAGTATTGCCATAACACAATCTTGCACTTGGAATGCTGACTTGTTGGCAGTATTAGTCGCACGTTCCCAAACAGGAATGATTTAATCAAGGCTGCTTGAAACGCTAATAAACAGCTAAAAGTTAAGTATTGCTTAACAGCAAGTCTCAAGTTTCGTTTTGCTCTGCGAGGAAAGAACAGGCAATAATAAGGTTTTCCTTTTCAATATTGACAGTTAATTTTCAGTGGAGAATACACGAAAGCCATGTCGAAAGATTGGCATTTGGGACATTTTAGCTGCTGGCAATGCGACGAATCTTTGACCGGACAGCGGTACGTACTGCGAGATGACCATCCTTACTGTGTTAAGTGCTACGAGACGGTTTTTGCCAATACCTGCGACGAGTGCAACAAACTGATCGGCATTGATTCCAAGGTAATGTTTGCGTTTTAAGTTGTCTTTCAAATAAGCGTTCACAGCCTTACGGATCAGCTGTGAAGACAACGATGTGAAACTTTTGCTTATTCAAACGAAAATTTGTACATTAGGATTTGTCGTACAAGGAACGTCACTGGCACGAAGCCTGCTTTTTGTGCAATAAGTGCCGAGTTTCTCTGGTAGACAAGCAATTTGGATCCAAGGCTGACAAGATTTACTGCGGTCCTTGTTATGATTCTCAGGTAAGAAGTCCTTTTCCAAACTTGGTTCTTTGTCACTTTATCGAAGTTACATCGTCATCAATAGAAAATAGTAACATCAATCTTGTACTAGTCCGACCCATACCTATATATGCAATACCATTTGAATATCGAAATAAGACCCAGTAACAGGCTACTGCCTACAGTGGTATTGGGAGAGAGAAAAAAAATAACATCAACGTAAAAATTTGGGAACATTTTAGTTTGTGTTATCGGAATTCAGTTGTATTTCCAACTACTCAGACCAAAATTTTGCTTCTTCGATTCGCATTATTTTGATTATTATCACTATTTCATTTATATTAATTTGGAAATTTTGGGGTTACCAGTTCGCAACACGGTGTGATGGCTGCGGCGAAATTTTCCGAGCAGGTGAGAAACTTTCTTTTCTCATTCATTTTGAGCACTAACCTTCCCATACTATGTCTATTGTTATCGTAAACGTAACCAAAAAACTTTTCTGGAAAAAGTCATTTCTTGAAAGCCAAGGTAAGGCCTCATTTCCGTTGTTTCAAATTGCGTTATCACGCATTATTCTCCCATTGTTAATGCCATTTCCACCTATTTCGTCACTGCCATCTTAATCTCATATCGTAGGGCACGAACGTTCAAGCTTTACGACATACGCACACTAATCCATGTACTTAAAGTGTCACTTTCTTGATAACCTTTCCAAAATTTAGTAAATTTTGATAAAAATTCTTTGAACATGGCCTACATTCCTTACAAATGACGTCACAAACTCATTTCCGAAAAGCTACGAGACCCTGAGCTATTTTTTTCTACTAGTGAAGAAATGATGTTAGTGAAAAATGAGTGAATTCCGATTCTCGTACTTCCCGTACCGTGGTCGGTACTTTTGCTACAAAAGCTATCAGTGACCACTAATCACAGCCTTAAAGCCTTTACAGCTGTGGGTGTTCACCAAAATTACCAAAAATTATGAGAAAAAAATACCCTAGGGTCTTGTGGTTTAAAGTTTCAATAGTTGCCGCAAATCTCCTCGAACTGACGTTACGTTTCCTTTAGTTTGATCCCATTTCTATTCTGCTAACAATTCCATAAGTCCGCTTCGTCCTACAGTTACATGGACACCACCCATTCTACAGTATATCTCATTAATTCTACAAGTATTTATTACGTCAAGTACGGTGGACCTAGGTAGTTCGTAGAACGAAAAGCTGATATTATAGGACAGCAGTATTGCTCGTTACAGAAATAAGTTTACTGTAACGCTATTGCAATAGAGGAACGAGGTCATCTCTTGTGGTCATAACTGAGCTTCGAAAGTTTCACGTGAGCTTTACTTTAAAACTTCTTACGAAATTCGTAAAACTAGAGTTCCATCGCACTTAAGTCTCATCCGATAGCGTTCAACGTTTATGTCGTCTTAGAAACCGGTCATGCATCACTTGCACACGCAGAAAAGGAAATTTAGTAAAAAAAACAACAACAACGTCTTGGTACAATATACAGTCTTGATGGGATCGACAATAAGTTTCAGAACTTAAGCTCAGTGCTACCGCACATCTCGCTAATAACTACCAAAACTATCTTAGTTAAGGCTGACTTATACCACTTTCTCTTAATGGGCAAATTCTTGGGAAATTGTCGTAACGGTTTTCGCGGAAACCGTAAGGTATTTCTAAAATACTTTTTGACAGTAAAGTTAAAGATAATAAAATCTGGAACGCAACCAAAGATTTTTTTTAAAAAAAAAACTATAGATAATTATGAGGTATGTACCAAAGTTTATGACTTCCCGAAGGAATGCGAAAAATAAAGTTTTCTCTGGTTGGGATACAGATTTTATGACCTTTAACTTTACTGTTAAAAAATATGTTAGAAGTATGTTACGGTTTCGCGAAAACCATCATTACAGTTTGCAATAGAAATTGCACATTTAGAGAAAGTGGTATATAACGTCCTTAAAAGCTAAACTGAGTGAAAACATTATTGCCTAGAGATATATTTTTTTTACATCTGGAATATTTTTCATGGAAACTAGCATACACTGTAGTGTAATTCCCAATATAGAGAGGTGGGTATACAGTGACGCGTCATAATGTAGAAAAGGCTTTTAATCAAACCTAATCCTGACCCTGACAATGTTAAGAAATCATTTCGGTAGTATTTTTCATTCTTTTTGTATACTTCCCAGGACCATAATAGCTTGCCTTTTTGTTTGTTTTTGCAGTGGCCGTTATCTTCAATTTTCTAAGACCTAGCTAAAATCTAAATGCGTTAAAAGCACAGTTGACCGCTCCAATGGATTCGAACCCCATGAAACTGTCTTAAGGTGTTCCAAAGTCGCTTTACACTTTGGAAAACAAAAACAGCATATTCTAAATCTCTGATAAGAGCAAGGTCATCGATTGCCCCCCCCCCTTCGAATGTTGATAAAAGAGCTCAGGCCTGGCAATAGGTATACATGACGCTAAATACGTGGGCGAGGGACATATAAGTTCGGTTGAAGGAACCCACTTGGATCCCATACCTTAGTTAGCAAGTGTGTGTACCCCCGAACCCAAGAGAAAAAGGCGACGAGGATTCGTTCGTCAGTTTCAAACCAGCCGTCTTGGGTTCTCCTACGTTTCGAGAGCCACACACATCGATAAAGCCCATTCTATTCGTTCTTGAAATAAACACCTCGCATTCCTCGAAATCACCGTTCTTCTTTCAACTTTACCCGTTTTAAAACCGACTTCAGCCACAAGCGAATTACCCATCCTGTAGTTTAGTTTACTTTCCAGTGCTCTTGTAGTGACATCCCCAAGTTGCTCGCATTGTATAGCACATTCAGTTCTCCGAAACCCCATTCCGTGAAAAATGGCAGATTTGGTTGACAAAATAAAAGAAAAACTTCACTTGGGCTCTAAATCTTCATCCTCATCTTCGGATGAAGACGAGTCGGGACAAAAAGAGGAAGCAGTCGCTGTTTTATCCACTTTGCTGCAAGACGACAAGTTCTCGTGTTGTCTGGGCAAAGAATGTTTTCTAGGAGACAAACACTCCAAAGCAGCAGGTCATTTTTTTCTCGTTCTTTCCTTCACTCGCAATTCTTCTTTTTTTTCTTGTAAGTGACCACAGTCTAGACGAAAGAAAAAAAAATCTAACTTGACTTCTCAATGTCCCTTATATGAGCATGAACACTTTCGAAAGTCACCCAAAGACGCAGCACAAAGTTTCTCTGGCAAGGGTCCAAATAGGTTTCTTTAACCTTATTTGGTGCATTTGGCCAGGAATGTCCCTTATGATATTTCTCAAAGATAATTGAGAGAAAAGCGTGGGCGACAAACCGCGGATATGGATACTGTCGAACTTGTTTAATACCTTTTGTGTGGGTGACTAACCTTTTTTATAATTTTTGCGAAACAGGTACCAAGAAAATGGAGTACAAGAGCCGGCAATGGCACGAAAAATGTTTCTGCTGCTGTGTTTGCAAAACTGCCATCGGGACCAAGTCGTTTATCCCCCGAGATCAAGACATTTATTGCGCCGGGTGCTATGAAGAGAAGTTCGCAACTCGCTGCGTAAAATGCAGCAAGGTACGACGAGTGCCAAAACATTTTCCATATTTTTTACCTATTAAAAATAATTATTAAAAATTTATATGTCGCCGTTATAGGCGAAAGCCTGCGCGGGTTATTCAGTAAAAGAAAAATCATATGTACTTCACATGTAGATATCGAGATTTTTTTAGTTTCATCCTAGTTTTTCTCGTATTGTATCCTTAGTCAAACGTATTAAGCCCTTCAGTTCTTTTTTGGAGGACCTCGATCAGGTTGTTTTAGTAGTGACCCTTTAAAAGGACGTATAAAGTTTAATTGAAACATGCGGAGTTACTTATTTTTTTAGACCGTTGAGTGTTCGCGTTCGCTCTAGATTTCTTATCCTTTTTGGGCGGTAGAGAAGGGAAAGATAGGAAGATTTTGTTTTGCGATGGTCTCATCAGAGAACTATCGAAGCCGAGGAAAGGAATGTGTGGGGACTTTTGTAAACAAACGAAAGAGAGTTAATCTTTCTGAAACCCCGCTTGTTTGGCTTGCGTTAGGTTCTTATAGGGCTAACTTTGGGGTAGCGAAAAAAAATATTCCAACATTCTTTCAGCCTTATTTGTAGTCTTTAACCGGCACATCATTATTATTATTATTATTATTATTTTATATACTGTTTAGATTATCACCACGGGTGGTGTGACTTACAAGAATGAGCCGTGGCATCGTGAGTGCTTCACTTGCACTCATTGTAATACTTCACTTGCTGGACAACGATTCACGTCCCGGGATGAGAAGCCGTACTGTGCCGATTGCTTCGGCGAGCTTTTCGCGAAACGTTGCACTGCCTGCACCAAACCCATTACCGGTAAGATTTATTTTGTTTCTCTTTGTTTTAATTAAATACAGTAAGTTTTAGAGTACAGGCATATTAACAAAATGTCGGTCGGTACTTTGTTATCAACACGTCTTATTTTTAACGGATTCACGTTTCCTTCCGTCCACTAATGCACAATCTCGTATACAAAGCTTAGTTTTCTTGGTTTCCTGTTAATTCGGTGTATATTACATTAATATATGAAGGGATGACGAAGATAATTCATGTTGAAGAGGGTTATCGAACAACTCGAATTTTTTTCATTGATTTTGTACGCGTGCCAATGCTATCGCCATCTGGTCGCATCCAAATGTAGCTTCATGGATAGTATTGTAGGAACGAGGTTTACCCGTAATCAGCAGCGTTCGTCTTGAAACTGGATTCCAGACCATTGCCTTCTGCGGCGTTTTACTAGAGAAATGTGAGACAACTTGAAGCCATTCAAGATTTCAAAACCAATTGCCTGGGTTATTTTTGGTTTGCACTTAGTTCACATAAGGGACAGGAATGGTTTTCATTTGGCACCATCTTGATTAGACCTCACAGCAATAAAATATTTCGGATATCAGTTATAACGGTAACTGCTAATAGGCCCACTTTTCTTATATTTGTGCACGAGAACAATGGTGTTTATATAAGTTCCAAAATTATATTGTAACATTATATGAGGAACTGTTGCAGTACGTATGTATTTAACGGAATAATTGAAGACTAATGAAGCCATTTTCTTAGGTATTGGTGGCACTCGTTTCATTTCGTTTGAAGACCGACACTGGCACAACGATTGCTTCGTATGTGCCTCCTGCACTACTTCTTTAGTAGGCAAAGGATTTATCACCGACGGTGCCGATATTCTGTGTCCTGAATGTGCGAAACAACGCGTCCTTTGAAGTTTAATCCTCACAGAAAGGTTACAGAAGCGAAACAATTTGGTTGGCCCTTCCCCCCAAATGTTTTAGTTTTCCACACAGTTGGATTGATTTATTTAATTATTTCTCCCCTTAAAATCACGGTATGGGTGCTACAGTCTTACTTTAACCCTTTATGCAAAAAAAACAAAAGAAAATTTAGGCCCTAAATTTCTGTCTATTGAAGAACCTATACCGTTTTGGCAGTAGGAAAAGCAAACTATCTGAAAACGAAAAGCCTATTGGCTAGTCCCGTAAGAAAAAAATGTCGCCTAACCCAAGTGCCAATTTGAGAGGAGAAATACGGCATTGTCGTTAATTTAGATAGTTGTTTCAATTCTATGTAAATTTAAAAGAGAGACAAGACTAACATGGACAAGGTATTAAAGCGGTGCAATTCTTACAGTTAATGATCGTGCACGGGTTCTTTGTGACAAGCCTTTTAACGTTGACAACACGGCTATAAAGAAGACGAAGAAAAATGACGTCTAAAAGCAAAAGTATGGGTGTCAACCAACTCGTGCCTTTATCTCTATTCAACCCGCGATCATTTTTTGTTCTATGGAGGATATGTTTTCAGTCAAAGCTTCCGTTATTCTCTTGTTTTCCAGGGCCTGTTTTTATTTCTTAACCAAATGTTTTCTGTTGCTGTTTGCTAATTTACTACGGGAATTTAATGATCGCACGCGTGTCCGGTCACTAAAAAACCAAGTCGATACATCGGTATAAAACAAGAAAAAGGAAGGATTTACTTGCAATGTGCTGTATTTTCTCAACCAACTTTTCGCTTTTTTCTTGCGCCCGTCCTCTATTATAACTACTATTCGTTTAAAAAAGAGGCTGTTTAATAAAAACGACTGCCACGAGAAACGCAATTGCAATTTTTTTCACTGGCAGAAAGGTGTATGTATTCAAAAGAAATTTCGTTACAATATTTTTTTCCAAAGAAGCAACTGATGGCAATCCAGGTAAAATGAAAAACACCGCAAAGGTATACAGAGAGAAGCAAAAGCGCATAGGAAGGGAATGTCTACAAATAAATTACGCGGTCATAACCACTTTGCCTACACGAACACTATCCAAGGATTTCATTGCTTCCGGAACCGCTTCGAGCATAATCGTATGGTGAATATTTGGCCTGCGTGAAATACATGCATAAAACAAAATTTAAAATAACGTCCCGAAACATACATTACAGGAAATAAAATTGTTACACCAGGTTTCAACAACGTCAAATATTTTTCTACCCGTCTCGGCGATGTAATCAAATGCTCTACAAGTACTGAAAGAAACGAGTATAAGATATGGCAATAGGCGAAAGCCTACTCCAGTTCTTCAAAAAAAAGAGGCTATTTTAACGTCACTGAATAAAGGCATTATTTAGAATAGCCACCATCAGGGCCGTAGCCAGGATTTTGGTTCGGAAGGGGTTATGAAAGTTTTAGAGCGGATTTTGGTATGCAATTCTTTGACATTAGCGCATTCTCCTATGTTCGCCATTATAATGAAAAAAATTTCGGGGGTGGGGGGTAAACCCCCCTACCCCCCTGGCTACGAGTCTGGCCACCATTACAGGTTATGGGTTATTGCAGATTCACAAAATGCCAAAGTTCTTCACATGTGTACAGTTATTTCAAGCGCTTAATATTTCTAAAATGATTTAGTAAAATCACGCTATAAGACAACAGCCGTTAACAGAAACATCAAAAGGACTGACTTTTCGTGCCATCAGTCAGGATTGCTGCCCCTTATGGAACTCGAATAAAAAGAGTATGATGGCGGCAAGTATCGGATGTCTTCGCGAAGCTTAGCGTAATTTGGAATTAAATATTAAAATTTCCGATTTAGCCAATTCTGACTATAGATGCTCTCGATTACGTCAAAAGCGTGAAACAGCTTATTCCCGCATGCGATGTGTTCTTACGTTACTTTCGCTGAGAATATAACCCCTGTTCATGGGTACTACTTAATCGCGTAAAAATGATCTCATGAAGATAACTACAGTGCAATTGAGGCCAGATAAAACGCAATTCTTCTACTAATATGGTCAAAGCTCCTTGTTCGCCCTCCCCTTTTCGTCGCGAAATATTTCTGACCACTCTTCCTTCGCGGCCGAAACATTAGGGTCGAAAACTTTCAAATTTAAACTCTATTCATTGAAGTTTATCTTGGTTTGATAATTGAATTTTAGTGTTCGGAAATATTTACACAGCAAAGTGCAGAACAAAAATAATGCACACAGGTGACCTGCGAAAGCTGCCTAGGCGCTTTTATTTGGAACACGCATGACGTTTTGACCATGAAAGATATAATTTAAAACTGCGGTTTTCAAACTGTTTCCGCGGCCCAAAGTTTGAACCACTGATCTAAAACATCCACGCAGGATGCAAATAACAGTTTTATACCGCTTAGAGCAACTGCAATAATAAAGCTAATTATGTGGCTTTCCGCGAAAATTCATGAAAACGTAGCCATCCATGGAAATTCATCTCTCAAAAGCGGCGAAATAATAAAACAAATGCTTTAAACCAATACGTCAACTTTCGAACGATTGAGATTACGTTGTGCTAGGTGGATCTAAATGTCATATTTTCTCTAATATTTTTTTTCAGAGCCATGTTATTTACTCCTAACTTCCAACTTGTATAACTATATCACGTTCATGGTTTTATTTGTCGATGCATTTTCCTTCAATTGGTTTTCGTTCGCTCCACCACCCACGAAAAGTGAGCTTTGACAGTATTATCTTTCAGCATATCATACTGCAGTTTCCTAGCCAATTCCTAACGCTAATTTAAGCCAATTTAAAAAAATATCTAATTCTTTGCCTCTGTATAAGATTGAGATCCGCTATTCAGTCCTACTCGACACCAGACTTTCTTGACGGGAAAAGTCATCCAGCGTTCTCCACACTATACATTGAATGGGATAGTAGCAAAGTGGAGTATTAGTTGCGAAGGTTAGAATGTTTTTTTTATGCACAATGTGGAAAACAATGACGTCGAACGGAACGGTACAGCAAACTACGTTTTTAAAATACGGTGGAGACTGAGAATAGGTTGAATCCGTCACGGACTTGCCTAACGTTTCTGGAATCTATAAGACGATAAAGCTTTTCCTTACCGTAAAGTTCTATCGGCCAACTTTTCCATGATATCCAGGAGTATATGATGGTATCGAGCAGCTTGAGCTGGAGACAAAACCCAGGACTGTTCATTCAAGTACCCAATGCTGGCACACTTGAGCCATAGCATCCGCGAATTAAAAGGATCCAGCTTTTCATTACAAGAAAAATAAAACACAAGTAAGTAAATGAAATAACAAAAGCTAAAAAAAATAGAAACGAGGATGAAAGAAAATACCAAAATCTTAATTTTAAATATTCAACAACTTATTTTTATAACGGAGAGGAAGTTACATGTAAATCGGGCTGGGACGTAATCCAGCGTCCACCAACTGCTAAACAAGAAATCAAGTCATGTTTCGGAGGCAAAATCCGCTCGTTTTCCATGTGTCCTTCCTAGGAAAACAATATTATGTATTACTCTCCCGATTCAAGGCGTTAACTTAGGGCAGCTTTCCGTTTATTGTTATTTTGTTGCTATAATGTTTGCTCTTTCTTTTTTACTTGAGGGTACTGGCTGCAGCCTAAATCAATAACCATGTCAACACCTAATCCCGATGTTTCCTCAAGTACGGACGCTCGCAGTGCACTTCCTCTTGAAGATAGATCGATAATATGGGCTAAACGAAGGTACGTCAAAGAACGATTGTAAGAAACACATATAGAAATCGGGAGCTTTCTAATACCAGTGCTGGGTTGAAATCCTTGCAAGTACAAAAGTTCTTCAGCTGAAGCTGCCGTAGTTAAAACTCGGACTCCACCCAAATTAGCTAACTGGATAGCTATACTTCCCGCAGGCGACGCACCGTTAAGAACTAAGACTATTCACACAAAATGAAAATCACATTAGCACACAAAAACCTGCGAAGTGTACAGAGCGCATGAATACTAGAGTTCATTTCCATCCCTCACTGATGACCTGTACAAGCTTTTCATAGATATTTTCAATAGATTCAATACATATCTACCTGTTTCGCCAGCGCACATCCGGCCTAAGTAATGTAATGCAGTGTAAGCTTTGACCGCATCGCCAATGCAACCTGCTGCTTCTACATAACTAACACTGGAAGGCTTTTTCACTACAATGAAAACAAAACAATATTGAAAACAAATAGTGACCATAAATCATAAGAAAGTGGTTGCCTATTTACCTACGTCATACTCGTTGACTACGACGTATTCAGCGCAGCCTGACTGGCTGTAGTCCATCGGAATGATACCTACAAGTAAATTACAAAGTTTGTACAGTGTTTCAGTCCAATCCTCCTGTTTTAAGAATATTCTGAATTACCAACAACTGCATCCCCGGGTCTTAAGGTAGTAACTTCTGTTCCAACGCTTTGGACAATGCCAGATACTTCGGAACCCACCGGTAACCTAGTTTTCAGGTTTTCGGCGGTAGGAAATACTTCTCTGAAAGCATTGTACGGCGGTCGGCTCAAGCCACAAGCTTTGACTTGTACCAAAATGCTGTCTTGACTTATAACGGGTACTTCCGTCTGCCAAAAAAAAAGTAAAATTAAAGTATTAAATTAACTTGCATGGAAAGCTGACGATGTTATCATTAGCATCAGCAAAAGGATGCAGAAAAATCTACTAATTAAGCTAGTTTAACACAGGATATTTGATTCCTGAACTTTTACACACGATAATGTCAGACATAAAAAAGTACAAGAAAACGTTTGGATACTTGAAAATAGGGCGTTATTGCCTAAATGACAAGAAGTATAGAGTAGTATGTATATTATTACGTTACTATCGACGTAGAATTCACGCTGAATTAACGAGTGCTCTTTGTGGGTTTTACCCGGGGTTGAGCTACCGCCGGGGCTCGCAATGCGGATTTCTTCTAGGAAACAGGCTCGCATGTTTCGTAGGCTCACTGGGGACATGACTTAAGAATTGCACGTCAAATATTAAAAGCAGAATACTGTCATTGTTACAGTATTCCGTTTAAAATCAAATAAAAGCGTTCTGCTTAAACGTTATGTTTACAAACAACGCCAGAGCGCGATATCCGGCTGCGCCTCAAAAGAGCCCAAACATCAAAAGAGCCCACCTGGCACAAAAAAGCCCAGTTGCAAAAGAGCCCACCCAAAGCACAAAAGAGCCCAAATGTTTGCAACTAGTGCGAATGAGCCCTAAGTTCAAAAGCACTGTATACGTTGTTTTCCAGCTTGTGTGGTCTGTGTGACAGCGTGAGTCGGCAACCTAACCTAACCTAACCAACTAACCTAACTAACCTAACCAACTAACCTAACTTACCTAACCAACTAACCTAACTAACCTAACCAACCTAACCTAACCTAACCTAACTAACCTAACCTAACATTGGGCTGTGACGTAAAAAAAAGGCGCAAGACAAGCATGGCGTTGCCGTTGAGCGCAAATTGCTTTCTTTTCAACAAAATGCTTTTTTATACCAATTTATTTAATCTGGATGGCTTTATACAGTTTTTTTATTATACGAATAATAAAATAACAATGTTTTATGCATGTTTTTCCTTAAGCATTTTTTGGCAACGTGTCCAGTCAAAGCGTCAAGGGCCAGAAATTCAATCCCATTTGAATTACACAAGTCAACACAAAAGTCAGACCGAACCAGGCCGTTCCGTGACTTGGACGGGTGACTTTTTTATTTTGACTGGCCGTGTGAACTAGGCTTAAGGTGGCTGGGCATAGGATAGGAATACAAGTCCTTGCTATTCCCTCTCCGGACCTGATCACGTGACTTCGTTTACAAGATGGACGGTATTTCCATTAAATTCAATTTTAAATACATTTTTAAAAATTAAAACGACTTGTTTATTAATTATGACTTAAGCAGTTTCGGATACACTATTTCCTTCCAGTTAAAGGAAATATGTTTTTCGGAACCTCAAAGGTGGCTTCGTTTTATAATCATACAACTGATTCATATTCAACCGATTTATAATCAAGAATAGCCTAAACAAACATTTTTATAAGAATATCCTTTTTCGCAGATGAAAGCTTCTCCAGGTATAAGGTCTCTATTGAGTACTGTAATTGCGCATATCATTTTAGTGCGCTGTTAGTTTGACGAAAAGTTTTCTGAGCAGGTCAATTAGGTACACGTCGCCCATCAGACAACACAGTAATAAAAATATCAAATATCAAATTCTATATGCAATAGAGATGTACGCAATAAAGACCATATAGCTTGACATGCTTTCATCTACGAAAAAAGATATCCTTATAATAATGTTTGTTTAGGCTATCCTTGATTATAAATCGGCTGAATATGAATCAGCTATGTAATCGTGATATGTCCGGAATGTTTTTCTCACACTTTTATTGAACCGCTCGAAACTCCTTATCGAGACGTGCGATTTCGTTTCCATTGTGAATTACCGCCCCTGAAATACGCTGTAATATATGTAGCTTTAATGCATCTTGGTTGCTAGTTCACATCGGTCTATGCGCATATTGACAAAATGAAGTTGCTCCTAAAGCCGGGATCGTAATTACAATAATTACAATAGATGAGTGTAGCAAGCCGTCGGGTAGCCGGCGCCTATCTCTGCAACTTACCCAGACTAACCATGCTTGCTTCGGCCTATACTAATTCCGTACGTTCGGCTATCCCCCTTTCTTTTTCCCCAGTGATATATTCACAGGGACAGACCTTTACAAATCTAGCTTCAGGCACAATACCACATTTATTACTGAAAAGTTGCATGTCGTTTTGAAGTCTCAATTTTAGTAAATTAGGGAGTATTTATTTGAAACGTTTGTGGCCTTGTTTTTGACATTTTAAGGTTTATTTTCATTAGTGTAATCAGTACTACTGAAAAGTTTATGCCATAAGATTGCAGGACAAAACCTCAGTCTTTCTGAGATCATCATGTAGACGAGAAAATAAGGAGAAAATGGTTTTCTTGGAATGCATCTTCTTTGTAAACGCAACGCAATACAAGTACTATGGGAACAATATTTCAGAGAAACTGTCAGGTTAGCTTATCTCTCTTTACTATTTTGGGACCGAAACTCTTTAGGTGTGTTCGTTCAAAGGACCAATGCAAGAAGAATCTAGTTTGATTTGGAAATAAATATAATATTAATGAAAGAATCATAATTGTGTAAAAAAACGCAGCCACCTTTGAGGTTCCGAAAAACATCTTTCCTTTAACTGGAAGGAAATATTATATCTGAAACTGCTTAAATCATAATTAATAAACAAGTCGTTTTAAATTTTTTTAAATGTATTTAAAATTGAATTCAATGGAAATACCGTCCATCTTGTAAACAAAGTCACGTGACCAGGTCTGGAGAGGGAATAGCAAGGACTTACAGTATTCCTATCCTATGCCCAGCCACCTTACAGGATACAAGGAAATCGTGTGGCTCTGCATAGGATAGACTGCTGAGGATGTGTTGAGAGCGCACCAACACGTTCTCCGCCAGGGGCACAGCACACCCTGTCTTTGGGTGCATTTTATTGTCAACGGAATAGGGCAGTTCAGTTTAACTCTGGGCTCAACTGCCGTTTTGTCGGGTACTAGGCTGAACTGGACTGCCATTTTAGTGTGAACTGGCCAACTGGATGGCTTGGCGCGCAGCTCAAAAACCACCTTCCGTTCTACTGTGCTCCAGGAGCATAGGAGAACCAGGGACATGCATTTAAATCCCGCCTACTAGTGTTTGTATGTAAACAACAGTGCGTCTGCTTACTTTTAGTAGTTAGAAACCTCAAAACGTAGAAAATTGATTAGTGAATTTGTGTGATATATGTAACTTATGTTCAGTTCAGTGACACTTAATTTGTATTGTACGTAAACGGAAAAATACAAGAACAATTAACAATAAAAACTTCTGCAAATGTTCGACGTTTAAATACCCATTACGTTGTCTTAAATAACCTGAACAAGTAAGATAATTACTCTCTGTGTGGTAGTCTGAGGCATACACCATAGTCTGGCTGTTATCTGCATGGAAGAGAATTTTAAGTGCCTAAGATTGTTAAAAGAACCTTTTAGAAAGCAGTCAGTACAAAATAGGCCTTCCAATTACTTATAACACCTGCAAACGTATACGAATGTTGTATCCGTTCACTTCATTCGAGATAAATAATGTAATGGATCCGATTTAAAGGTAAAATCATTAGTAAAAGTAAACGGGAAAGCAATGATTCGAATAAAAATACCGACTGCAGTTATTAGGAATTACACTGCTGTCACACGTTGCTTATAATTTTGAGCATTAAACAACCAAATTTTGCTCCAAATAATCTTTGTATTTAGTTTTTGTTCGCAAAGTGTTGCGTTAGTTTTGTCCCACAGTTCTTCTCAAATAATTGTTAGTATTTTGGTGAATTAACAAAAGTGAGGCCTTTTCCAGGATGGAAAAAATAAGCACGTTTTCTAGAAAATTATCAAAATTATTTGAAATACAGATTTGAAGAAAATTATGGAGGTGATTTGAATACAAATGTGATTTAAATACACATGTATTTAACTCATGACAACGTATTTGACTCATGATTCCCGCCAAATTCATGGCTTAACTGGCATTTTATTTTCAACTAAGTTCAACTCAGCCAGTTAAACGGGGACGTATAGAACGCAAGGTTCTAGACAAGAACCTTGTGTAGAACGTGCATTTTATATTCAACGAGACCAGTTTAACGGAGGAACTGGTGAACGAACCAGTTGACAATAAAATGCACCGTTTACTTTGTGGACCAAACTCGATCGTCCTCTGTGTCCCATACCACAAAGTACGTCACTTCAGCCGCTTGGTGCGCTCAATGTTCGATCGTTCCGTTCCGAACGGAACGGTTCCGGGTTCGTTCCGAAACACTGTACACAAGGCCGCACTGAGGAATCACGTGACTTTCTTTACAACATGGCGGATATTTTTCCATTTATTGAATTTAAATACATTTTTAAAATTAAAATGGCTTGTTTATTTATTATGACTCAAACATTTTCAGATACAATATTTTTTCCAGTTAAAAGAAAAATGCTTTTGGGAACCTCAAAGGTGGCTTGCGTTTTTTATACATTTATGATTATTTCATTAATATTATATTTATTTCCAAATCAAACTAGATTCTTCTTGCATTCGTCCTTGTACGAACAAGCCCAAACAGTTTCGGTCCCAAATTGGTAAAGAGAGAGAAGCTAACCTTACAGTTTCTTTGAAATATTGTTTCCCATAAAGTATTTGTATTGCGTTGCGTTTACAAAGAACGTGCATTCCAAGAAAACCATTTTCTCCTTATTTTCTCGTCTACATGATGATCTCAGAAAGACTGAGGTTTTGTCCTGCAATCTT
>JAHZNP010000599.1:5574-47636 GCA_020615345.1 Triops cancriformis
GGGGGAGGTTTATTACGTCCTCGGTCATAAGTCGTAAATCCTGGCCGTCGTGCAGCATATCATCGAACGAGATGTGCGCCTCCGTATTGTTGCAGCTGGTAGTAGTCGCAGTACTGGCTGGCGAGCGAGCCGACTGGGCGACCGCCGTAAATCGTGCCCAGCCGTCCGGTGCTTGACAGCTTCGGCGTGTTTCGCCCGCTGGAATACCACCACCGTGGGGCAGGCTGGGATCTGCATGCCGTGGACCCAGGCCCAGGCCCTGCAACCAGGAAAGAAGAACCTGCCAGTTCGGTGATGAACGCACGCCACGGGGGTTTTTATCTACAACTCTTCCAATGTTTCCCTACCCTGACGTCAGAATCAGCCGTAACTCATACCCCCGCCATTAGAGAAGCACGCAGGAGGAAACCAGGAAAAAAAAAGAACGCCACGCTTTGGAGCAGGAAAAATGTCCCAGGTCCTTGGCGCGCCGGGGTTTCCCCCCAACGCTCTCCGCATACATTGGCAGTCTTGCCAATGTATGCGGGGAGCTTGCCACGGTCTTGCCACGGTCTTGACACAGTCTTGCCACGGACCAGGGGCTAAAGGACTACGGCCGCTTGCATTCAGCCTGGCCGAGGAAAAGCGGGCGAAACTGTCCCAAGGAGACTGGCTGCTCAATACGGGTCCAAACCGTGACAAGTTAGTCCGAGCTCGCCCCATAACCAAAATAGCCCGGTTAGGGTAGCGAGCCAAAAGCCGCGGGAAATGACCAAGTAAAGTCACAGAGTAGGACAGAGGGAATATCAAGCCCCTTCCTTATGGACCTTTTGTCACCACTTTTAGAAGCCGCAGGCCAGTGCCCAAAAATGGAAGGGGTGGGCAAAGCAGCTTTAACGACGCCTTTCTCAAAGCGGGAAGCTTGAAAATTTGGTTCCATGCGTATATCGATACCAATGCAGAAATATCGATTCCTTACCTACAACGGCCTGAGCTAAGCCACGGAACAAGCGGGCAAATACGAACTACTGTCTATCTAGAAACTTACCATTTTTACAAGAACCGAGATTTTATGAAAGCGCAATACAACTGTTATACTATAAAGAATAACCACATCCATTTAGGAATCATTTCCTTTAATAACAGCCTCACAAACTTACCACATGTGCTACTTTAGGAATGGTTTCGGTCCAATACTATTAGTATCATCACTAAAATTCTTAATGATCGATTCCCATGAAAGCGATCATGATCACTGCCTTAAGCGGTGCTGCCCATCATCCCACGTGATCTCAACTGCCAATCAGCACATCGGTTCCACTTTTCAGACCCTCCTTTTCAATTCTTTTCTTGATGACAACCCTTTAAACAGCAATATTCCCTCTGTCCTACTCTGTGAGTAAAGTGTACAGGACAGGACGTAAACAAACATGTTCCTGGGGCCAGTCAAGTCAACTCGGGAAACGGGGGGCGAATTAGCTCGCCCCCTGCGGCAGGGGCGGGCTGGAAGAGCCTGGCGTGAGTTCTGTTGACAGAGTGTGTCAGTTAACAAATACAAGACGCCTAGGAGTTGACGGGAGATGGCAGGCAATGAGGACCAGATTAGCTGGCGTTTTGGTACATTGTTGCTAACCAACTGACCCTTGTCAAGCGTTGAATTACACGTGTCGGCGTGCTCCCTGTAGGCGGTAGCAGGGGGGGGGGGGGGTGAGCGAGCACAGGTGCCCAATGTCTAGGCTGAGTAAATAGAGTCTTTGACAGACGCGTAAATAGAGCCCACGCCTCGTGTCGCGTCTCATCTTTGGCAACAGGGGCTAAACACTTTGGGGTTTGTTATTAGAGAGGCCCCACTTGACCCCCCAGCTCGTTTCTAGCCTGGCAGGGTGAGGGGTTGAGCCGAGGTGCGAGAACGCGTGTTGCTGTGAGGGGGAGGCAGTTTTCGGCCCGGCCCGTAAAAAACGCGGAAGAGCGAGTGTCGTAAAAAGCAGCAGGTTGGCTGTGTCCCTGGTCTCGGCTGGCGTGGTGGGAGGCATCCCCGTCTGGTCCGAGCGATCATATTCGCCCGCTGCTCCAAGGTGTGCGTGATTTATGGGCGATAACCGACGCGTACATCGATTTCCGCGGACGTTTGTGTCCTTTTTCCTTTCGCGAGGAATATTAGCCTTTAGATCGTCTCCCGTGCTGTGGACTTGGCAGTTACAGAGCGTTATTGTCTCCCTCCCTGGGCTGGAGCCTTTTTACGCCCGGCTATTCACCAATCCGCGATCCAAGAGGGAGGAAAGAAAAAAAAAAGTTTTGCGGAGCAAAACGAGGACCGAAAGAATGTTACGTCAAGATTTATGTCAAGGGAAATCAAACGTAGAAAGACATACCTTTTGCTTTTTGGTGTGGCTGGTGGGGGGGTGAAGGGTGGGCCGAGTTATATGTGTGCACATTCCTGGGCCAAGGGGATGATGACCCGTTGGACCCCGCGTAACGCGAGACTGCCCGTAAGAAGGTCCAGGGAGAAGGTACCGCGCAAAGCGAGTTTTTCCTTCTGGGAAACCATCATCCCCCCCCCCCCCCCCCCGAAAATGCAGCCAGCGAGGAAGAGCCTAAAGAGGCAGAAAGCTGGGCTAGTGACGAGACAGCTATGAATTCTAACAATTGAAAGAAGTCAAAGGTAAAAGAGCGCGCCTCGGGCGCAGAGGGCCACGTATTGTCATTGACAAGCACAGGTTCTGTCTGTGTGTGAAAGCGAATCATAAATCTCGGGGCGGGACTCAGCTGCTTGGAGACAGCAGGCTCCGTCGTATATTCGTCATGTATTGCTTTGGCGTCGCAATTGGCATATAAGGGCAAAGACGGGCAGGAAGAAGGGCGTCAGTTGGAACGCACTCCACAGTGGAGAAACGGAGATGAAAAGAATGGGAAACTTGATTCTCATCTACTTTGACATTCCATCAGGTATCATTAATCAGGAAGCGTTCGGTTTATAGACGTGGGTCCGAAAATGAGAAGGTGGCGGTGGGGGCATCGGGAGGGGGCGCTCAGACCCCAGTGCGTTCTCTGTTCCACCGGTGCTTGGAGGGGTGGGGGTGCGTGTAGGGGCAACCCCCGCCATACCACCCTTTGGAGGACATTCATCATCCGAGTGGCACGTTAAGGTCGGACGCTTGAATGGCTCTCTCACGCGGTGGCCAGGGCCGGGGCCGGGGCCGCCCTGCCGATTGACGAATGGTCCGTCGTTCACGAGACGGAGAGCAAGGCTTTTGTCTCTCGGGCTGGCCTTATTTGGGCCTGACTCATCCTGCCCTGACTGGGAACAACCATACAATCCTCACTCCGTTTCATATGCCTTCGCATCGTTTTTCATGCGTGATCCCAATGAGACAGCTTTTAACGGTCCTCGACTCCCGCTGTAACGCGGCCTAAATGCGCTGGCCCAAACCGCTGCTGGTGATTTCGTGTTACCACGACGAACTTTATCCTACGGGGAGTATCATTTTTGCATTGCAATTTCATCGAATTGTTCCTCACTAGCGTCACGGCAGTTGAGCGAATACTCGTTCGTTTTTCGAATGTTTCGTGGCCCACAGCCCAGGCTCTGGCGATGGGAGATTTCCGTATCGTTCGTGCCCTATGGCTAACGCCACGGTGGTTGCGCGAGCGGTGTTCCACTCCAGCGTGCTCCGAACGTTGGTGACCCGCAACCAGGCTTCCTCGCTATGGCGAGGCTCGTTAGCACATGGCGATTTGTTGGACCCGATTTCTTTTTTTAGTCGCAAAGTACTCTTGGGTTGACTGCCTCCTATCAACTTATTTCAACTGTGAAGTATTGCACAATTATTACCAAATGCCAAAACATAGCGCCAGGAAAGGTCGGCCAAGCCAACTTTTCGAGAAGGAATTCATTATTGTAGTGAGCTAGACTGGCATATGGCGAGGTGGAACCACGGCAAGGCGTTCGCTGTGCGGGAATGGAGAAGAGACGCTCCAACTCTAGTTTTCATTGTTGCGGGGAATGGCAAGGCTTTTTGTCGCTCTAGGCTTTTCGGAACAGTGGGATGTGTGGGTTCCTAATGTTCTTGTTCCTTTCCGTGTCGTTTGGAAATGAGTCGTTCGGAATGTGGTCCGGAGTGTGTCGTGTCATTTGAGAAAGACGTTGATATGGCGTGACGGAGGCATTTGAAAGCAAGACGATTGTTGTTGTTGGTGCTGTTTTATGTGTCGTTGTAGTGGCAGGTTTTCCCCTTGCTGGGGTCTTCGTCGTCGTCGTGCTGTTATGACATCGTTATGAGTTTTCGTTGTCGATGGGTAATGGGTTGGTGGGCTGTTGGAGCAGAGCGCGGCCGAGAGCCTGCAAACCGGAGCGGCCTGGCTGACGCTGATGAAGCCAGTCACGCAAGCAGCGCGTTAGCTGAGGGGCTGCTCCCCAAGGTGTGCGCTGGCTGCCTCGGCCTCCCTTCGATGCGTTCGCCGGGGAGCGGGGTGGGAAGGGGGATCGGGAGAGAGAGCGAGAGAGCGTTTCCATTCCACACGCACCAAAGCAAGAAACTCGTAAAACTTTTACACCCTTGTCCAATTAAGTTGATTTCCTTTCCGGGGCCTTAATAACTACTCCTCGAAAATTCGTCTCTTTTGTCAGAAACTTTTCATACCCGGCCCTGTAGGACTACATGACTTATGATTGCGAGACCCGCTCCCATGAGCCAATCAGGGAGCGACACCTTTGGTTGCTTTTTCTAGGCCAGCAGGGCCAGGTGTTTTGGATTCCGTTTCGGATGAGGACGCCCAGCCAGGAAAGTAAACCTAGCGAAATTCCGCCGAACTGTTTGTTTGGAGGTATTTTGGGGCGGATCAGGGGGGGAATGTGTGGTGACGGGCCTGGGCAGAAGAAAGCCAGCGAGATGGATGGACGTTGGTCATTGATGGATGGCATCGAGTGTGCTTTCGCACCTGAGTGTCTTGGCCCCCCTTTTCCCAAATTGGGCGTTCACGTTCAGCATTCTTCCGCTGCGTCGTTTCCCTGGGAAAAGGAATTTGAGCCCTCCTTGGCTGCCTAGCCGTGTAGATTAGTAGGAGACTGTCTTATAGTTCAGTGACACGGCACTGGCATGATGATTATCTTTAACAGTGTAGTCCTATATTTATCTGTGCTAGGGCAGTATCATTTTTATTTGGGCTACGAAGGTTGTGCGGTAAAAAGTTGGGAGCGTCTGAGGTGTTTTGTCGAGGCGCCAGAAAAAGTGGACGCAGCCAGGTGGAACTGCTATCATTTTTTTGCGGGTTTGGTGGCTTGACGTGGAATGTAACACAGTGGTGGCTGATGGGCGCACTTGTTGGATGCCTGACACCGGTTTAATTGACATGGCAGTGATGAATGTAGATCCAGATCCGAAAACGTGATTGGGAACATGATTGGCTGGCTGGCTGGCTAGCCGGTCTTCATAATAAGGGGATCGTTTTTTTTCTTTGAAGAAAGAGAAGAAAAAAAGGTCACATTCGTCAAAGCACCTTGCAGCAAGTCGTGTCACCAGCGTTACAGTTTTGATGGCTGCAACGTGCAACGGGGCCCTTCTCCCTCTTCTCAGGGCCCCACGGAGTCTGGATTAGCATCTGCTGTTGAGCGATGGTAGGCACACACAAGTAGATTCGCTCTCGCACACTGTTTCGTGACGAGCATGCAGTGAAGCTTTTAGAAGCCGTTTCGAGTGCCTTTTGCGCTTTCTGCGAGACAGGATATCATGGCGAACGAAAGAATCCTCCTCCAGCTATCGGGAGTCTTGATGGCCGGAGAAAAAAAAGCGGGAATTGCGGAAGGAAAGATAAACAAATACATATTCCAAGTAGTGAAGCCAACTGGGAAAAAAATGATACCCGCCGTTAATTCCGGGGGGGAAAAAAGGCGCGGAATTGTCTGTTGGTCCCGCTCGGATTTCAGAAGGCCAAGATCTTGTGTCACGAACCACCAAACCAAGTCCTGCTTTAGTTTCATTGAAACAACAAAGGCAGCCCAAAGAAAAGAAAGCGACGCGGTGGAATGCCGCGTTCTTTGGGGAACTCGCCGAGCGCCGCCAGTTCACTATTAATGATCTTTGGCACACACATGTTCATGTTCCACGTGTGCGACATGGGTCTTCTTCTTTTCCTCCGGCTAATCATATTTTACGTTTCCAGCGAGGAGAAGAGGGTGGGAGAGGGGGTGGCAAGGGGGCGACAGCTCCGCGTCCAGCGTCACGATTTCCGAATGCAAGCCAGAGCGTCAATTAAAGGGTTGAGGGATGTTGGGTGCCCAGGTAGCCATTGTGCTTCCCTTCAGCTGGGGAGTAACGACTAATGCTACGCAAATGAGCGATTTGTGCGTAGCGGACACGGGGAAAGGGGTTTTCTTTTTCTTCCTTTTTTCGCTCGTTTTTTTCTTTTTGTCTCTGAGGAGAAGTGGCAGGCAGAGATGGATAGCTGGGATATGGACTGTAAACGCGCGAACGTGTGTGTTTCTTCGTGGCTGTTGCGTCCTTCGGAAGAACGCATACGTTTGGCTCTACGCTGGCTGATTATTGCTTTAAACCTTGCAAGCAGGAATGCGTAATTAGCAGGAAAACTCCGTGTCGCGTGTAATTCCTTGTTTTCGTACTCGTATCCACAGTGTAAGAGAAAAAAGCCAGAAAAAAGCCCTCTTTCGCCGGAGCGAGCTGGAGCTTCGTCGTTCTAGTTCAGTGCGGACAAAAAGAACATCGGGCACTGAAATTGTTAAGAGGTTTGTTAAATAACAGAAAATAGTAACTTGTAAGGACTCGGAAAAATGCGCCAAATATGGGATTTGAGAGTTAAAAAAGTTTCTAGAAATGTAAATTGTGTTTCCGAAAAATGCCTTTTGGGAAATAATGGTGGGAAAATAATTTCCGCCACATGAAGGGCGCTAATGAATGGAAGCGAAACAGAACGTGGAGCTTCTTCAGATTGACAAACGCGAATTTTCTTCCCGTGGACGATGGGAGGCGCTAGGAGGCCGAAATGCTGACGGGGTGGGATGACCGGATTAAAGGGTTTAATTGGAGGAGGGTGAAAGGAGCCCCGTTTGCCGAGAGCCAAGCGGGTGGCGAGAGTGGCGGCCGAGGGAGGCTGTGTCGTCGGGCCCAGTCGCAGGCCGGGCGTTGATAAGGTGGCGCTATCTTGGGCATCAAGACGACATAACTCGACAGCTTGCTTTAATTAGTATCGATCCTGGGCCGACTCCGCGGGGCTTGGCCAAGCAGAAGAACCGGCAGGACTTGTCTCTTTCGCTGTAATTCGCCGGGGGCTGTCGCTGGAGGCTTTTCAACGTCTGGCACCCATCAACTCGTTTACAGCCCACCTACGCGACAAAACTCGTTCGGGACAAAACTTTAATAGACTCATCCAGCCACGGTCGCAGCGCGCCCTCGCTTTGCGATCAGTCCGCCTTTCCCTTTCCGTGGCCAGGAAGCATCGTAATCCGCAGCCGGGCCTCCCGAACGTCGCATGCACTTCCAGTAGTCCAGCGCGAGCCCGAGGAAGGTGGACTCGACGAAGACGTTAAGGCAACGCCCAGTCGACGACGTGGGCAGCTGGGCGTACTTGGGCCAGTGGAGGCGCTGAATATTTGAGCTTCACTTAGCGCGACGGCGAGAACGCGAACTGGGCTTAATTCATTGTTGATGGGCTTGCCTGTAACGTGCCTTCGGAGCGCGGCGTGACTTGAGACTGTGTTCGATTTGCGTTAAGGCACGGTACACACGCGTGGCTCAAGCCGGAAAGGTTCCTGGTAGCATTGGACAAGAAGCCCGTCCAAGAAGTAAGGAAGCTGGGAAAAAGAGACAAGCTGAGAAAAACTGTCGGGTGGGCTTTCGCTTTGCGTAGCAGATGGAGAGGCGCTTGATAAGTGAGATGGGAAAAATCCTTGATTCGTCCAAGGAAAAGATTTGACGTGTCCCGGATACGCTTCATTACAAGTCTGGGGCGACAATGCTGGGAGCGTCAATGTAGACAAATGATATTGTTATTATTTCCGAACCGTTTTTTCTCTCGCGCACCCGTCACTCGTCCGTTACTTCGTTCAGCTGTCGCACGTTCTTCCTTCTCCAGTATTGCGACACGGACGCAACGAAAATTTCCACATTCTTCGTAATGCCTAAACGAAGAACAAAGGAAATCAACGAGTACAATAGTGTTGGGCAAAACTAAAAAGGGGGGAAAAAATGGAAAATGGTCCCAGGTTGGAGCAACATTAATTATACAACTGCCAATTAAGCAGCGATGATTTGAAGGATATACTCCCCCCCCATTCGCGGGAGGAACACGCCCCCTCACCTTTCTTCAACCCTGCCTGGAAAAGTTTGGGTAATGAGGCGGCAATTTCCATGCCGCTGTCGTTTATCCTTAGCCATCAAAGGCGAAGGAAAACTTTTTTTCTTTTCTTTTCCGAAAAAGAAAGGGCTCCGTGTGATTATTTTTGTTTCTCGTTCCTTCCCCTTTTTGTGCCCGGTAAGACATCTTGTGATGGGTCAGTCTGGGCAGATTGCTTTCAACTCCCGCGAGTGATTGAAATCACCCAACTCGGCCAAACCTTTCTCTTGTCCCACGCTTACAAATGCCTCATTGGTGAATCCAAGAAAAGAGCCTCCCTCCCTACATCTATTTCTCGCGTTCATTGTATTTTACCCAAGACTTTTCCCGTGGCTTTGCGCCCTTCCCCCGTCATTCTGACTTGCTCTTTTCGGAGCTATTTATCGACTCGCTGCTGTGGGGGTAATTGACTTAAAAATGGTATTAATGAGTGACATCGGAGAAGTCTTGGCGTGAGGGCGGCTAGAACTTGCCTCGTGTGGGAATCTGTCTAGGATAGGAAGGATACTTCCTGAAATGAGAGAAAAGCTTCGTCGGTAGGCCCCCAAACGGGCTCGCCTGATTTATTAGGCTATAAAATTGGTATCGTTCACTGACAGGTTCTTCTCGGAGATGAATCCTTTCGCTGGGCTGGGGGGGATGGGGGCAACGAGTCATTAGCGCCATCGAAAGTTTGAAGGATTTGTGGACGACTGAAAAGTTGGTAAGCGGCAGGAGGCGAACGACGCTGAGGCGCGGCGATAAAGCCTGGAGAAGGGGGTGGGGGTGGGGTGGGGGTTGCAGCTGAGGGAACGTGATGGGTTGCGTGACGTCTGGGCGCATTTCGGGACGCCCTCCGTCTCCGGCTTGGGCCCCCAAGAAATCGGCCAAGAATGAGTCGCGTTCCCGGGCCCAGGAAAAATGTTACGGTTCGTCCTAATTACTTGGCGTTGGGTGAAACGTGCTCTGGGGCCGGCGATGGCGCCCCCGTAATAGCGCTTTGACGTGCGAGGAGGCCCGCAAGACGAGCAGAGGGAACAAAAGCCAAAGCGTGGCGCCTTTTCTTCGTTGAACAGGTCGAGTGTGGATGGCTCACAGTCCCAAATCCCCGTCTGCCCCTTACAAACCCTCTTATTTGTAGGAGCGAGCCATCGACGTGCAAGGGAGGCGAGCTAACGTAATTTGTTTGCATACACAACTCGTCTCTCAGAAGTATACCTACCTATATTTGCCAGACCACAATTGGCATGGCTGGGGTCGTATTGTCAGTTTAGCGCTGGAAGCGTGAGACTCAGTTGGGGGACGGATTTGCGAGGAAAGGTTAGGTTAGGTTACAGTAATTGGCGTTGCGTTCGCTTCAGATCAGGTTATAGTGTCGCGCTGTTGAGGGCTAACAAAGCACGGGTGAGGAGAGGGGTTATGAAAACTGTGCACCCCTTTCTGCAAAGACAAAGGGATATTCGGGCGAGGAGAAATTTTTATACCCCGGGAGGTGAATAAGGGCCATTTATGCGTGCGTCTCATGGAAAACGTATTGTTGTTGTGTTTATTGGTGAGTTAAAGGGAGCCCCCAGGATTTATTGGAATTTTATGGCGGCAGAAAAGCGAATTTTATTGGCGCGCGATGTGGTGCGCCCCTTTTTCATAGCCAAATTTTATTTATTTGCTTCTTTTTTCCCGGAAATTGTTCGAGAGTTATTGTGAAGGGTCGTGCCGTTTTCTGCAGTGGAGGAGAAATATGGGAATCTGACAGATGGCGTACACACGCGCCCAGGCAGTGTCATTGTACTTGGCGGTGTTTTCAGAGTAGGAATGACACAGAAAGGGCGCGCAAATTACATACTGCCTTCCTTTTTCGCCTGTTGGTGGGAGGCATTGTTACGGTTGCTAGCGGTGGAATGGTGGAGGTGTTCGGTGTTGAGAACAATGCTGTGTGCCAACCGATATGGTGTAAATGCCGTTCAAGTTGAGCGTCCCACGATCGCTATGCTTTGGACTCGGGCTGCTCCATGGGGCTGACGTTAACGGGCCCATCCGAACAATCTTTAGGGAGTGGGTTCCTTCTCGCCCAGGCCAAACAGCGTCGAGTAGATAGTTTTAAAGCAGGCAACTGAAAAGAAGCTTTTCACTATCGTCAGTGTTCTGTCAACTGCCTATACTGCCTTTCCAGCGCGTTCGTGACACTCTCGAGGAATGGTCATCAGGGTGCAAGGCGAGTGCGCCCTGGGTGTGCGCTGGGCGTCACAAGAAAGCCGAAAGACGCAGCGACTGCGAGAAGCCATCGAAGGAGCAGGTCGTGGTGGAATCCCATGCAACTCGAGTTTCGCGGCTTCCGTAAAGGATAGGCGGCAAGCAGGGCTGGTGGGGAGCAGGACACTTGAGCACGGTGGTGGATTTTCCCTTCCTGCGCCTACCACCATCCTCTGAGCCCGGAGTCGCGGAACCCAAACGCAAGTCAAGGTGCCAGGACTTGGCCTGATACCGCCGACCCCTTTGCCTTCGCTTTTTTCTTCTCCTTCTTTTTTTCCCTTCAGACTCTTTCGTGCTGACGTAAGGGGCTGGGTTGCCGGGGCCGTCCAGTTCTGTTGACGCTAATGTGACACGATGTGACTTGTCAACGTCCGTCCGTCTTGTCAACACCCTCGCCTAACCAGTTTGTCTTGGACTTTCTTTTTCCGCCTCTGCTTTGGAGGAAGGGAAGCGAGTTTTTCGTCGCTTTTTTTCCCCTATCGCTTGATGCAATGTCTCGGGAGTTTGCAATCGAGGTTAAAGTTTCCTTCCTGTGGGAAATTTGATGACGCGAGAACGTCTCAAAATGGAAGGTGGTAAAAGGGTTGAGCGGTTTGGGTTTCGTGACGGACGTGGCTCTTTTTTTATTATTAGAGGACGCTAAGAATGTGTCTTTCTGGAGATACTTTTGTTCTGCTTTGTAAGAGTGAATTTGTCGGAATGCAATGTTCCAAGCACTCGTCAAGCCCTCCCAAGGTTGGCGATGGTGATATTGTCAAGGTTTTTCGTGTGTTTTTCTTTCTCACCTCGCCCCTTCTTCTTACCTATGCATACTGCCAACGATTGTTGCATGTTCATCTTAAGAAAAGAGGAGATTCAGTTGTAGAGTCTTCTTTAGTTGGTGGAGAAAAGGGTATTTTTCTTGCCTTTAAGAAAAGTTGTGAATTGCTTAACGTTAAAGAAGGTAAAGAGGCGTGGAGCGGTGGTCTTGGTGTTACGTATGAGTGTGGTGAGGTATTGAGATAGTACTAAAGACAAAACTCCTGAAATTCCATGGTTGAAAGTAACCTAAACGAACCCCGTAGTTGCGCACTTTTCTTACAGTAGTACGATATTAGCGCGACATTCTCCTTCTTCGGCTTATGTCGCTGTGTTATGAATACGAGAAGGAGAATTAAAACTGGGGTAAAGGCTTGGTTTCCTTCGGAGGCAAAGCGGATGCATAATGGGCCAGAAAAATAGGAGGATCAAAAGGGGTGGGCTGTCAGGAGCAGGCGGGTTCTCTCTCTGTGTGTGTATGTGTGTGTATGTGCGAGAAGAGAAACAAGCCAACGACCACTTGGGGATTAGTATTTGATGCTGCGGCGGAAGAGGCTTTCGGTGCCCCCAAGGAAGCTGGCTGGCGAGAAAAGAGAGACAGAGAGGCTGCCGGGGCCTGTGTGTCGTTGCTGGTAGTGTCTTTTGTGCCGAGCGTGACATGCGGACGTCGCTGCGTGTGACAACATGATGGAGACGCTCTCTTCCCTCGCAGCGTTCCTCGGCGGGACTTTTGCTCCTGACAGCGCCCATCACCAGCTTTTAATGAAACACATATCTTGTCTCGCGTGGCGGGGCGCAAGGGGAGGGAGGGGGAGGGGGCCCTCACCAACTTTGCAGCTCGGAAAACAAAAACTCGGCTCTTTTCACTGTCGCCCGTCCTGTCTCTGGGGCTCAGTTTCATACGGGCGGATTCTCGGACGTTGGTGTCCGCCTTTTATTGGGTCGTCGTCGTCGTCGTTGTCGTCTTCGTGGATGCTGGCTTTCACTCTTGCAGAAAGCCAAGTTGCGTCCTCCTGTCATCCGATCCGTCTCCAAGGATCGGCCACTTCTCGGCCCTTTTTTTCCCCCCCTTTGCCACCTCGGTGACGCTCTTCACGAAACGCCTGGGGCCGTGTCACTTGTCCTGACCAGTGCGGATTACGCACTTGATCTGTGAAAGCTGAAAGGCTGCTTTTCGGGAATATCCAGCAGCCTGTTGAGTAGCGGCAGGCGTCAGAGTCCGGCCGCTTTAAAAAGTTATTTTTATTTTATTCAGGTGATTTGTAGGTATCGTCTCTTTTCACGGATTTTGGGGAGCATTTTCAATTTGGCGTTCGCTTCTTGCGTGGTGCGAAGAACAATTGGAGACAGGATATGAGATTATTTATGGAGGCATGGATGCACGAGCAAAAGGCTCCTGCCGTGCGTTTTATCGAGTCCATCTGCTTTGTTGTGCGGTTAAAAGATTGCTCTGCGCTGTTCGGCCATTGACGACGAGCACATTCTTGCTCAAAGAGTGCTGTTTCTTTTTTTACATCTGCTTCTTTTCGAGCACCTTTTTCCCCGCACTCTGGTGGGCCAGAAGCGCCAAAGGTCTCGGGGATGTGTATTAGTGTGACGGATGATTCTCTTTGCACCTCAGGCCACGCTTTTCTTCTCCCATCTCATTCTGTCGGGACTAGAAAAAGGATAACAAAGGATCTGGGTGATGTCACAGCGCTGTGGGTTGAGTGACGTCACCCGTGGCCCCGCTTCGAAGCCACGTTGGGCTGTTTACCTAGCACAATAGCCGGGGTGGCGATCTCTGAAGGCTACCCCCATTCAGGGGACCAGGGGCGCCTTGGTGGCCAGCCTGGCGGAGATAAGGAAGAAGAGACTGCATGCCAGCAGCATCATTAGGCCTGCTAAAGCGCCGATGAACTCGGATGAAAGATGTCGCGCAGTGTATCACCATCTTGCGCAACACCCGTTCACCTCACCTTCATTTTCATTTGCTCACACTTTTTGTGGCTGGGGAAAGTTGACGGCAGCCTGCCGAATGAGGACACGGCGAAAAGGCAGGAGCCACGAGCTGTTTCGGGAGAAAAAACGCTTCGCAAACCCCAGGGAACGGGCAACAATGAAAATGTTCCACAGCACCCAGACTGTCATTGTTGCCCGAGTAGCCTGAGCTAGGCTTTCTCAGTCTACTGTGTACTTATTACAGTAAAAATCTAAAAAAAAGGACCCAGCCAAAGTCCCTATGCTAACGCTACGGCACTTGCGTGAGCGGTCTCCCACTCCCCCGTCTTCCGAACGTTTGTGACTAACAACCAGGCTTCCTCGCGGTGGCGTGGGGCTTTAGCATAGGGCGTTTGTTGTGGCCGTCTTTGAAGAATACTATATTAGTATCTGTAAAAGAAATGCACGTGCGAAATTCCGTAGGTGAAGAAGCCCCATGAGTTTGATGTGCCTACGTTAACTAAGGGCAGGAGATGTCAAGTTTACCCATCGGAAACGTTTTGGCACTTGCGTGAGCGGTGTCCCGCACATGACAGTCGTAACTCTACCGTTGACCATAGTCGGCTGCGTGGGGAAATTTCATTCTTGCCCCATTCCGTTGGCTCGCAATTCCAGCGTGGGCTTGCAATAGCGATGGGCAGCTCCGACTAAGGAAACATTCATTGTTCACCCAAATCCACGAGACCGTTCGAATGTCGCATTTGAGAGCAGAGTACAGTCTTGGTCCAACGCGTGAAGATGACTATGGAAATAAAAAAAGTCCAATCACGGGGAGAAAAATGCGTGATCGTCACCATGCCAGGCTTTTTCCCCATTCGGTTGCGAAAACCAGTCCAGGTGCGCTGTCGGGGGGCGCTGCACTAGAGATTACACGCGCGTAGCGACTACCCAGAAGAGCACTCCACGCCGAGCTGGAGAATAGAAAGAGTAAGAGAGAGAGAGAGAGAAAGAGAGAGAGAGAACGAGCTCTTGGTCAGATAATTCTGCCAACTAATGATTAATTACCGAGTCCTGGTCCGTTTTTCTTTGTGTGAAAGGCCAAGGATGGATGGCAGGAGGTGGGGGCATTCATCCCCCCCGCGTTTTCTTTCTCTGGCTCTAGCGCTCTTTCACATCCTCACATTCGACTGGAGGTGTATTCATCGAGTGGAGCGATGTGTCCGTGCCAGCCCGGGGAAAAGGCGAAAGGCAAAGGCAAAAGGGTTGGGCGGCCCCGGCAAGGCCCGGCCAAGTGGACGTACAGTGTCGAGCGCTGTGCTCCGTGTGCCGAGTCACGAGGGTTGACAGAGCGCATTGGGAGTCATCAATCTCAGGTTGGGAGCGTGAGTCATGGGACTCACCTCAGTCCGGACACTGATGGATGCCTGTCGCTCCAGCAGCTTTCCATCTGCCAGCCTCGGACTGGCCTTCATTTTTCGGCCCTTCCAACGAATATTAGGCGAGTACTGGCAACTGATAACCCACCCGACTCGGGCTTGGGGAAAGGGGAAAGGGGGTGGCGGGAGAGGATAGGCCCTTCCTCCTCCCGGACCGACCGAGTGTGAGGGAGCCCAGGCAAAGAAAAAGACTCTAATGACAATCATAAGTTATGGCGAGGACTGGACGGAGGCCCACAGGGAACTGGACAAGCTCATACATGCTTCTGCCATAACGTTACGTGGAGCCTTGTAAGGCGAATAAGGGGACAAGGGAGGGCGAAAGACACACAGGTGCCGCTGGAAAGACAGAAAAAGGAACTATTCCTAGTGACACCTTTCCCTGAGCCCAGTATGGCCAAGTCTGAAATCTGGATTAGGCAGCCAAGCGCACCCGATCGAGAGTTGACGGGGACCGGTCAAAGGGTTGCGAGGGCAACGGAAATGTACGCGGGCCCAAGAACCCCCGGGGGATATGTTAGGCCTGAGTAGTGCTGTGTTTAACCTCAGTTGAGTGATGTTGTCGACGAGAAGGCGCAAGTTGGCGGCCCAGAGCAACCGCCGTGATTGGAGCCGGTAAAACTCTGTGCCCGATTGCGGCAGGCCTAGGAATTGGCCAGCAGGAGCTAACTTTTGCCTAGTTGCCATCAAAAGAGTGGACTGGACGCTTGCATAAGTCACCATGGGATACCTTTACCCTGTCTGACCGAGAGAAGGCAAGAAAGGGACATTACCCAAAGAAGCTTGGTGGGAATGTTTTTGAGACAGTCAATCGAGAAAAAGACGTCGGGGCTTGACTTTAACAGCGTTCCAAGCCAGAATAAATAGCTGAGAAATATTAAGAATTGAGAGTTGTGTTTGTTCGACTTTTATTCTGATTGCGTCATTTTATGTTTTTAATTGATCATTTTTTCGAAGGAAAAGAAAGTAAAATCGGACATTTTATTTCGTGTTTTTCTTAAAATGCTCTTTTTCTCATGCTTACATAATCGTCTACCAATATTTTCACACTTTCTTCTCTTTTCCGTGATTCATTTTCTGTTTACTGTGTTACTGCTTCAGCATAATAGACACTGAAACTCGTTTTAATTTCCACATTCCACCTTTTATTTACTAATGGAGGATTCCTGGAGACACTTGTGGCCAAGGCAGTGTGAAATTAATTTACGCTGTCTGCCGGTAAGCTGGCGTGTCAAGAAAAAAAAAGGAGGAGACAAGGTCAGAGGGTACAATTCACCCTCTTTCGGTCCATACGGCCGAGAAAGAGGGCTCAAGTTGAGCGTTTCGTTTGTAAAAGGCGATTAGGCGTCGAATATACGGCGATCGTCCGGCCCGGAGCTCACTTTTTACCACAAAGTAAGGCCTCGGGGCTTGGGTCCTTCTTATCGGCCCTCAGAAAGACCAAACTTTGCAGATAATAGAACCTGGCTTTGTTTCAGAGGCGGTCGGGCGGGCTAAAGAACCCAAAATAATGAAAAATAAAGGAATCGTTTTCTCTCGGATATTTTTCTTTTCTTTTTGTTGTTCTGGCCTTCCGATCGCTGGTGTTCGTTCGAGTCCTAGTAATTCCTTCATTACTGGCCGCACCCAGGATTACACGTGTTATTTCCCCCTTGGCCCCCCCTGCCAGGTCCCGGGGACCGTCTCGTGTGACAATGAAGGCAATTCATTCCCCCAGCCCGAAAGATCAAGCCAGGCGGATCTTTGGTATCGGCCAAGTTGCTGTGTCTCTGATTCCGGTGTGGGCACGGGGCCGCTCGAGTTTCGCTCATTAACCGGTTAATAGCGTGCCTGGCTCCTAATGGGCCCACTAAAGCAGGCGCAGCGCCCAGTGAAGAGGATGACTATTCTTGGGGCTAATAAAGCAGATGGGGATGGCGGTGGCTCTCGATGGCGGCGCTGGGCGTTTCGCACAGCAATGAAGAGGCCACGTATTGTTCGCCGCCCTCTAGGGGGAATTGGGTGGATCCCGGGCTGTTGTGGCCCAGAATGGGGCAATGAGCGACGAAGAATGGAAGAAACGCGCGTGGAGTTTTTTTTTTCAGTCCCCGACTTGACAATAACAGCGCGAGAAAAAAAAGCTGATTACCAAAGAATAAGAAAGGAGTAGGAGAGAGCCATGTGCAACGGCTAGCAGTGAGATTGACAGTTGAGGGGAGCAAGGTGAAGACCAGCGAGGTATCCTGACCAGAATGAAGCAGCAGAGGAGGAGAAAAGAAAGAGAAAAACCAAAATGGACAAGTCTGTGTCCATGTCATCTGTACTGGATTTACTTGTTTCGCAGAGTCATGCTCCCGCCAAAAAGGTTTCTAATAAACGTGGATGCCTTTTTTTTCTCTTCCTTTCTTGATCGTTTTATTTTCGGGGATGGCGAGTTCGACATCTTCCATCTTGGGCTGCATTGTTCTTTTTGCGCCCCCCTCAAGTTTTTACTGTCACGAGAGGTTGATCCATCACTTTTCTTTGGGGAACACGAAGGACGGGAGAAGGGTACCAAAAGAAATAATACGTGTCTCATCATCGCCGTCTTCTGCAGATCATGCTGGCCCGTACGGGCTCCCCCCCCCCCAGCTACGATTCCTTTGCGTTGCGTTGAGAAACTTGGGTGCGAGTCGAGGCAGCTAAACGGTGGAATTTAATAGCAGTGTTACCAACATTGCGTAGATATTTTTCTTTTTCTTTAAAGACATTGCGTAGATATTTTTGTTTTTGTTTTTCTTTAAAGACATTGCGTAGAATATTCTTTGGCTTTCTTTGGCGTACTCTCAGGTACTCGTAGCTACTCCCACCTGTAAATGCACCTGAAGGGACATCTTCGCTGCACTCTATAGCAATGTTTGGAAAAGGCTCGGCAAATGCTGGAAAGAAAGTCGAGTACTGGGCGAATAAGGAAGTTAGCACGCAAGTAAGAGAGAAAAGGGAGACGTAAAAAATAAAAAGAGTGCCACACGCCCCGTGTACATATTAGTCCAGACGTGACAGGTTGAGTGACACGTGAAGGACAGTGATGAGTGAACGAGGGAGGTGGAAAATTTTTCTCCAACTGTCCGCCCCTCGCGTTTCGTTCGAGGGAGTCGAATAGAGAAGCCCTTGTCCGTCAAATTTGCCAACGACCGCCAAACGCTGTCAGCTTTCCTATTCTGGCAGGGAATAATATACGGGTACGACAAAGTCGCCCTACCGCCTGGGGTCGTACTCGTTTATTTCCGACAAGGTACATTGGCGTGCGTTCTTTCTGGGAAATGAAAGCTTTTCCTCTCGAAGCTAGTTTTTTAGTGTTGGTTTTTGCATGTGGGTATCAGAGTGACAAGCTGCAGGTGACGTCAAGAATTGGCATGGGCACTGTCTTTGGCCTCCGTTTCCTTTGCCTTAAGACAAGATTGGGAAAAGGCAGCAAAGACGGTGAGCGCCTGTAATTAATGGTTCCTTTTTGGTTTCCTTTTTCTCGCTGTACAGGGGAAGAAGAAGCTTTGCTAGCATCTGCTCGAGCTGCTGCCGCTGCTGCTGTGGTGGACGGAGATTCTCGCGACTTGCCCCAAGCTGACGCGTCACCCCGAAGTGCCGACGAAGCTGAAGTGGACCCCGAGTTGCCCGAAACGTCGCCACTTGCCTCCTTATCGAACGCAGATTCGGCACGGAACAGTCCCCAAGACACTCGACGCGCGCTAAAGTAACCGAGCCTTTTTTTTTCTCCATTTTTTTTCCTTTCCTTTTCTGCTGGCGCAACTGCGGGAGGCAAGTTTTGCTTCCGAGTTGCGGCTTCCACTCGTAAAAAGCGCGCTAAGAAACCAAGTGGCTAAGAAACACCCTTTCTTCTTTGCCTGAAACAGTAGCAGCGACTCCGAGGAGACCTCTGGTGTCTGTGCGTCACCTAGCGGCCGGGAGCACCACCACCTCTCCAGCCAGGAACGCTCGTCCGCGTCGCCGGCCTCGCCGCGCTCGCACTTGCTCCCCGAAATGGCGCTGCTCAGCGCGTCGGGCCACGCCTCGCTGGGCGCCGAGCAGTTGCGGGCCTTTCTGGCGGCCGGGGTCGGGCTGCCCGGGTTGCTGGCTTCGCCGGAAGGGGCGGCCGCCGCCGAGTTCCTGGGCCTGCCCCCGGGCTTGCCCTTGGGGTACCCCGCCCTCCCGCCCTACCCCAACCCGCTCATCAACGCCCTCAAACTGCCCGCCGCGCTGCAGCGCCCGCCGTCCTCCAGTGCTGCGCCACCCCCGTCGATCTCGTCGGCGAAGTCGCCCCGCACCTCCCCGACAGTGGCGCCCTCCGGCCCTGCCGCCCCGCCGCGCAGCCTGGAAGAGTTCGAGCATTCTCCCGTCTTGGACTTCAGCGCCAAGCGGCTGGCGCCCGATGCGCGGAACGGGGACGTGCACAGCGGCGGCGACAGGGGTTCTCCGAAGTCGGGAGTGGCAGAGGGCGCCCGCACCGAGTCGCCCTTGGACTTGAGCTTGTCCCGCAAGCGCGACCGCCCCGTCGAGCTCAACTCGGCCGCGAGTCCGGTGGAGAGCAAGTCGAGTCGGTTGGAGCAGCCCAAAAGTGCCGACGTCCCTTTGTGGAACGGTTTACTGGCGAAAGGCAGCCAGACGCCCCTGGCGCCGCCGCCTCCCCTGCCGGGCGTCAGCGAGGCCACGCGGGCGCTGGAGCGGATGACGGAGCTGACGCGCCTGACGGGCGAACGGTCGTCTTCCTTGAACAGCATGAATCACTCGCTGGCCGCGCCGGCGCCACCTGCGCCCGTGGCCGCGCTGAGCGGGCGGCAGTCCGCGTGGCAGAGCCACTGGCTGAGCAAAGGCGCGGAGGCCGCCCGGGACGTGTTGAAGTGCGTGTGGTGCAAACAGAGCTTCGACTCGCTGGCCGCCATGACGACGCACATGAAGGAGTCGAAGCACTGCGGCGTCAACGCCAGCCTGATCAGCTCGACCGCCGTCGCCTCGGCCGTCTCGCCCTCCAGCGGGTCTTCCTCGCACTCGCAGTCCTTGGCCACCCCGACCAGCTCCCCCGGTCACCCGTACCACCACCCGGCGCCGCCCCCTGCGCTCCACCGCAGCCACGGCCACCACTTGCCGCCGTCCTCTGCGTCCCCGTCCACCTCGTCCCACCCGGCGGCCACATCCTCGTCCGCCGACCTGCTCAAGGACGCCGCCGTGCCCATGCCGCGGAAGCTGGTCCGCGGACAGGACGTGTGGCTGGGCAAGGGGGCGGAGCAGACGCGGCAGATCCTCAAGTGCATGTGGTGCGGCCAGAGTTTCCGCTCGCTGGCGGAGATGACGACGCACATGCAGCAGACGCAGCACTACACCAACATCATCTCGCAGGAGCAGATCATCTCGTGGAAGGCGGCGGACGACAAGACGACGCAGAACCACGTCAACGCCGTGCTCACCTGCAAAGTGTGCGACCAGGCCTTCGCCAGCCTCAAGGAGCTCAGCTCGCACATGGTCAAGAACTCGCACTACAAGGAGCACATCATGCGCTCGCTCAGCGAAAGCGGCGGCCGCCGGCGCCAGGCGCGAGACAAGCGGAAAAAGGCGTTGCCGGTGCGCAAGCTGCTCGAGCTGGAGCGCGCCCAGCAGGAGGCGCGCCGCGACCCGCACAGCAGCCCCAGCGGCGGGCGGATCACTTGCGAAAAGTGCGGCGACAAGATCGAGACGGCCATCTTCGTGGAGCACATCCGAGCGTGCGTCGGCAGCGCGGGTAGCAAAGCCGCCGCCGCCAAGTCCAGCGGCAAAGAGACGGCCGGCCAGGCCCGGCGAACCAGTTCCTCCCCGTCCGCGCGGACCCCGGACGCGCTGCCCCACCCGAAAGTGTTGCGCTCCAGCGCCGCGAGTCCCAAAGCCCGACCCGACCACTCGCCCTCGGTCACCGCCGCAGCCACAGCGCCGGCCGACAGCCACCACCTCTTCGGCGCGGCGAACGCCGGTTCTTCTTCCTCGCCGTCGGTGCTGAACGCCATCGAGAAGCTGATCGAGAAAAGCTTCGACACGCCCGGCAAGAAGGCCACCAACCACCTGGGCCCCGGCTCCAACATTCTGCGGCGACTGGGCATCGACGAGAGCGTCGACTACACCAAACCCCTGATGGACCCCATGACCGTGAACATGCTGCGCTTGTACGGCTACCAGCCCCGCGAGCGCAGCGCCAGCGAAGCCAGCAGCGCCTCGGACCGCGGCGGCCCCGCGGAGTTCTCCCACCACGGCTTCAACGGCCACGCTGTGCCGTCGGAAGCCGTGGGCTCGCAGCGGGACGCCGCGACGCCCACCGAGGACCGCGACGCGGGCCTCAAAGACGGCGAGAGCGACTCGCGGAGTGAGCGCCTCAGTCCCAGCGCCGCCAGCGACCACTCGGACCACTTCCGCCCGGCCCACGTGAAGCCCGAACCCTTCGAGGACGACGTGCCCTCCCTGGGCCCGCTCAAGACCCCGGGCCCCGCGGCCAGTCCTTGCCCCAGCACCGTCAGCGAGCGTTCGCTGCGCTCGGCCACGCCCGCCAGCTTGTACGACCGCAAAGTCAACTCCTCGCCCGACGACTCCAAGTTCTCCGCGTCGCGGCGCCCCAGCACCGACCTCAAGGCCGACGACCAGGTCGGCCTCAGTGCGAACGGCGGCGGGGGTGGCGCTGGCGAGCACAACAGCAGTCTCAGCGCGCTGTCTTCCATGTTCGAGGGGCTGGCCGCCCCCGCTAGTGTCGCTGGCGTGGGCGCCAACCCCTTGGCGGCCTTGCAGAAACTGTGCGACAAGACCGACTCGGCGCACGCGGCCCGGCCCTCGCCGTCCGCCAGCTTGGGCGGCCCCGGCGGCGGGGGCGCTGGGAGTAGCGCGGGCGGCGCTACGACGGCCACGAACCCGGGCGCCATCTTGGCGTTCAGTTGGGCGTGCAACGACGCCGTGATGACGGACTCGGTGATGAAGTGTGCCTTTTGTGATACGCAGTTCATCTCGAAGGGCGCCTACCGCCACCATCTGTCCAAGATGCACTTCGTCAAAGACCCCGCCTCCCTGCAGCCGGGCAGCAAGAGCGCCGCGGGCACCAAGTCGAGCAGCCAAAGCCCGCAGCCGCCGCCGACGCCCAGCGCGAGCGGCGGCGGAGGGGGCGCCGGTAGCGCCAGCTTCGAGGAAAGCCCACATTCCAAGTTTCTCAAGTACACGGAACTGGCCAAGCAACTGTCGAGCAAGTACGTCTGAGTCGCCCCCGTAGTGAACGTGAGTGGCGTCCCTTGCGTCCCTGTCAGAAAGCTGGCGGTAAAGAGCGTGACTGTGCGTCGGACGAAACCTCGTGGACGTGGGGCGTGGCATTAACTCCCAACATTCAGTTTTCTCTTGTTGCGCGTGGAAAATACGCAGCAATGCAAATAGTTCCGGTGATATGTGATGCATATTTAAATTCGACTCGCTAGCGTACTCAACTGTAAATGTGACGTGTTGTGCCCCTCCCGGCGGAAGGTGTGGTCGAAAATCCTAGCGAACTCCAGACCAAGGCCAAGGTGGCCCACAAGTTCTGGTACATTGGTTGCATTCAGGCTACGGCCCTGGGTCCCGGAACTTGTGAGCCCCCTAGGAAGCTTTTCATTTCTTCTTACCATTTGGCCCCTTTATAGACTTAGAGATCTTTCAATTCAGTAGATTTCTACGATATGCCCCTCCTTTTCCCGCCGTAAGGAGGCAAAAGCAATGTAAGCTCTAGTAAAAAGGAGAGCCCTAGAAAAATGCGTCATATTTTTTTTTCTCGCCCTTATCCCACCCTGCTGTCAGCAGACAATTAGTTTTTATTTATTTTTTGGCTGAATTGAAGGATAATTTCCCTGACTTTCCAACTCTTTGACTTGATGGCATTTTCTTTAAACGTTCAGGAGGAAACTTTGTCAAGTTGTTCATATCATCTAGTTGAAATCTCGTTATCCCCCCTCTTACCCCCCCCTTTGCACATAGTCCCCCTGGTTGGTGCAACAAAGTGTGTCCGGTGGCAGAGCACCTTCCGATGCAATATTGTCTCCCGAAAGTGACTCCACCCCCAACTTTCCATTGTTACGGCGTTGTCCGCGGTGGCGGCCCAGTGTTTTGGGCGACGTTGGAAAGGCCAGCAGGTGGGTTAGCAGAAGGCGTGGCTGGCTGAAAGATGGTCCCCGTTGGCTTTAACCTCTTCCATGATCCTCACTCGACTCGTGGTGTGTACGTACTGTACTATTACTTACTTCAAGAATGACTCTGTAACAGTTGTAATATTGTAATAAGAAACGCGGAAAATAAGAGTGTGGAGCTCCCTGTATTGAATAGAAACCGAGATGAAATAATCAACGTGGATCTGGCCCCAAGAACCGTGTCACGTTGAGGCTTGAGTAAACACATGCCACGGAACGGTGACTCTTTACTTTCGGGCTTTATTTTTCCCTGCTTTGAAGGCGCCTGGATTTGCATGTCGGTGAATCATCGTTGCCAGGCAGGTTCAAGAGATGTTGGGCAAGAGGATCTCTGTGGGAGGAGGAGGAGGAGGAGGAGGGTTCGTGTCGTGGAGCGAGAGAGCCTTCTCTCTCCCTTTCGCTCTGGTTAATCACATGCTGTCTTCCGCTGATTTACGCACCAGCGTCACTATAAATCCCCCAGCGAGGCGCTCAGGCATGCCCGCCAATGTGGGCCGCCTGACCTGGACAACACTTGCGCGCCCCACGGAGGCTGAGGCCTGGCCAGGGACCGTTTCTCCCCAGCCAACATGTCGGGGAGATGACGAGACACACCTGAAGCACCGCTGTGCGTGCCTCAGAAGAAGGCTGGACCTACTATATATTTTCTTTTCCATATAATTCACAGGTCTGCGGCGTTTCTACCCCGTTTGGCGCATTCCTCGCTGGCTGATACTCATGCGTTGCCTTAATGAAGCACTTTCACTAACTTTACATTGATCTAACCTTTACAGTTACAGAATCCCCTGGCGGTGTTTTCTGCTTCCCGTTCGTTGCGTCTTTGAAGGAAAAAGTAAAATTTTCTAATTTTAAGCGCAATGAATGGGTACGCTTGAACCAGTTGGCAACTGATTAGCCGCGAGACAGAGGACCATACAGTGCCGGGCTTAGCGTTATCGCTAAGCCCTCTGGCGGCAGCTGTGGTTGCGGCTTTGGCGGAATTCGGAGCTTGGACGAGCTGTGCGACGGGGTTTATGGCTGACGAGCCCGTGTCATTGCACCTAATCGCTGCCTTTTTTCCCTATTTTGCCTCGCTTTTCCTCTGGCTTGGTGGGACGCGCTCTTCGTTGCAGTTCATGGCTAGAGCTTTTCTTTGTTTAGCGAAGGCGCTGACGTCAGAGTCATAAAGCTGGCTGACCTACAAGGCAGCCGTCCGGCTTTGATCTCTTCACGACTGGCAGCCAAGACGTCGTCTCTTCCCACCTCATCGTTTGCTACCTTCGCTGGCAAATGGCAACCTGACGCTGCCCCACCAACCTCTACGCTTTGAGCGCCCAACGCTGGCTCATTTGCCTTTTGCTTTCGACTTCGTGGTTTTCACCTTCGGCTTTTCGCTGGGCGCTAGAGGAATGTAAGACTGCGTTAACTTTGTATGTAGTGCGTTAATCCCTGTCTTCGCCGGGGACTTTGTTCGGGAGCGCAGGCAACTTACAGTGTTACAGCACGATGTCCACTTTCTTCTGTCCATAACACATTGCTATAGCGCCCTATGGCGCGTCCGATACATGTTCGTTTCGCACGAGAGGGCCCCACCAGCAAAGCAGGTCAGGTGAATTCCCGTACTGCACCGCCAACGTAAGTGCAATGTTTTCCCAGCATTCTGATAACTTTCCGTGAAATAAAAGCCTTATGGTTTATGGCTTTCACGGGGCGATAGATGGCGAGATTAGGACGGAGCTTTAAGTCTGGCTTTTTTGTGTGTTTTTTCCTTTTTCTGTTGTATGCGGTTCTGCTGGAGATGGTTTCGTGTGGTGACGCAAGGTTCAGCCCAAGGTGTGTTCTTTGATGGACTGGTTAAGAAGGGGGTGGGAAAAGGATTAAAAATGAGGCAATATATCTCGTGAGGAGCTATTAAAACCCGCTTTTTTTCCCCCTGCGCCACAGAGCCGAGCTCGAAACAGCTTCACGACTTGATTGTTTGGTAGTCGACTGCGTTTTTATTTGAGTGAGGCCAACTGTCGAACCAGTAAGCCATCACTCTTAGAGCACTTCGGGGCCTGGAGCAGCATTTGCATAAGGGTTGAGTTAATCAGTCTGACGAGCGGGCTGCTGGCCAGCCACTACCTTTGGCTCTGCTCCGTTTTCTCGATGCCTATCGCCACCTGTTTTCCTCACTTGGCTTTCTGTCCGCATTCCGACACTCATTCAAGGGCTTGTACACACACACACACACGTACGGGCGCTGGGCCACATACGCGTTGCCCTGCCTCATCTGCGGGCCACGATTTAGAGCCGCGACGAGCAGTAGTAAGCAGGCTCATTTGCGCTCTTTTGTTTCTTTGCGCTATTAAGATCAAGTGTGGCCAGCCCCCTAGCCCGAGGGCCAATCGTGGCCCTGGCGGCTGCCTGCTGCTCGGTTGCCGTGGCCCCAACCTCGCGCGGTTCAAGCTGGCCTCCTCTCAGGTGGAATTCATTTAGGAAACCTGTGCACCAAACGAGCTGCTCTCCCATCGGCAGGTAGACGTGGACGCAGCCTTAGCGAGGCTGCTGCTGCTTCTAATTAACCCTTTTGCCTAATGAGTGCTATACCACTGTGTGGGAATCGGAGAAAAGGACTTTTTTGTTGGCTGCGTCGAACAAAGCAGCTTGCTTAGCACCGTGGGAAAGGGCCGTTTTCCTGCAGTGATTAAAGAGGAGTTTATCTTGAAAGCATGGGTCTTCAAATGCTGCCCGCGAGTTTAGGGCCATTAGTCGCAAGTAAGCCTTTCAATCGGCGCTCGATCCACGCCGCGCGGTTCCCATTTCGGCAAACGGGATTTCAGCCACACCGTCCCGCGTCCAGTCCCCAGCGAAGCCGCTGGCTGTGGCTTCGCTGGGGACTGCTGCTGCTGTTGGTGGCTTGCTTTGCTTGAGCGTTATAGGGAAATCGTGGGACAGTTGACAATTTTGGGCTCTTACGGCGTACTATTAAGCCAACAGAAAGACATTGAAAGCATGACGTCATGCAGGTGAACGTATATCATCGCTCAAACTGAACTGTTGGCCGGAATCGTGCTGCTTTCAGAATGACAGCCCTGAAAGTGGACACAAGGACCGTCAATGACAACCTGGTTCACCGGCCGCGTGGAAAAAACCATCTCGTTTACGCTCTCTTTGTTCTTCACAATCCGAGCCCAGCCTTTAATCCCTTAAAAGCTTCTCGAGTACGTGGATAGGTATATTACAGGGTGGACGGGTTGTGGAGCCGCTGTTCTCGGTGGCAACGCATCATCGCAGTGGAAGAACACGACGCCATTTTCTCACGCTCGTATAAAAGCAAACACTAGGACGCAACATAAAACCCCCAAACGCTGCTTCACACTGTTCTCGGCCCATTTCGCCTCTTAACCCTGTACAACCCTGTATAACAACGCTTAGGACATAATTCACCTTCTTCACAGAAATGACAATGCACCCCCCTAACCTGGTAGTATGGGCGCCTTGAGTCCAGGTGGAGTTAACCCCCTTGTGTGGCTGCAACCCTATATGACGTGCTAAGTTACTACTCTCTTACACAAATAACCCCAAAACGCAAAATACAAAAAAATAAGGCACATTCTTTTCGCTCCCCTTCGCACTTCCCCAAAACCTCAATTGCAGGCTCAACTTTCCGAATCCCCCCAAAAAACGTAGTCCTCGATAGTAGAATTAAAGCCAGCTCGTATAACGCGCGCAAAACCCCCCAGAAAAAAAGTAAATTACGACCTGGGAGCCAAACGTACAACGCTCAGTAAAAAGCAGGATCACTTTTTCTCCTGTGTTCATCACTCGTCGCCCGCTTTCGAGAAATACATAAAAACCTCTTGGTGATCAGCCGTCTTTAGGGTCATAACGTCTCCAATTTTGACCATTCTTGGTCGGCTAGGCCCCTGGACCCTAGGGGCGGGGCTTAGCGTCTTGTTCTTCTTCTTCACCTGGGCAGTTTTCGGAAGAACGTCGGACGCGAGCCTTGAAGAACGGTCACGGAAGAAGCATGGCTTCCGTATGGCAAGACTGGCGGAGTTTCTTTAATGTCACCCTCCTCCCGGGTGGGGTGAAAAGGGGTGGGGAAGGGTCTGACATGTGTGGTGGATTTATGATTTTCATAGTCGTGTGAAAGGGAGCAGATCTATGTACCGAGGAAAGAGGGTGACCCACCCCCTGCAACTACGCGATCCGTGGGTTTCAAACCCGGGGGGTTAGGATGGGGCGGGGAGGGCGGGAAAATATGACCTGGCGCATAACTTATGGGACGGATTAATAGAAAGACCCATGTTTTATTGACGGAAGGCAGCTGCTATCATGCGATCCTTGATATATTTATATATTTCTTACGTGATATCTTTCTCTCGTCTCTTTAACCCCTCCCTCCCCAGGAAACGCTGCCTCGCCTTATCACCCCACTCTCGGGGGGTGTTTCAGAGCAGAACCCCACCCCGCTGGCACCGTGGCCGGTATTTCTGTCGCTGCACCACCCCCTCGGCCCGGTTCAGCGGGGCTGATGGGGGTGAGCCAGGTTGGATTGTGTCAGCGGAGGAATCAAACGTCGGCGCGATAATGGGTCATCAGTCGTTCATCCTCGGCTCGTCGCGGCGACATTCCGTTCGTCATAACTCACGGGATTGCTTCGCCCATATCTGATCCCGAGTCTCTTTCACCCCCACCCCCGTTCTGCTCTCTCTTCGTCCTTTATGGGGCTTTCTCAGCCGACAACTCTTACTTACGTTGAAGGTTCATTAGCGATGGCAGAGATCGCGATGGCTGGCTGGGCACCACCGAGTTATCTTATGGCTAAAAGACAAGGACCCGAAATATCAGTCCATTAATGGTTAGCGATACTCCATGGCGTCCTCGCTGAATGTCCTTGTTGCCACGAGCTGGAGGATGCATGTCGCTGACGACGGTACGCCGGCAACCGGGTAGTGGTCTTTCAGCACGGGAGCTGCCAACATTCATTGTTGGCAGCAGTGAATGCTCCCGTGGCGGGAACTGCTTATTGGTCAGGAAACGTTCGCTTTCAGCGACAGCGTCACGGGCCAATGCTTAGTCACAAATATTCAGTTTTCGTTCCAGGCAAAGTTTTCCCTGACAAGAGCTGCTTCACGCCTAAATAAGCGTTCGGCAGGAACGCATCAGTACCGAGAGCGTTTTCGTCAGTGGACGGCCGCTTAGTGGCCATGAAACTTTCATTATTACCAGGAGGGACTCCTTTCATTGCGGAAGCCTTTACACGAAGGCTCGAGTAGCAAACGCCGCTCACGCAATAGTTAGAAGAGGGGTGGTTTGCTGGCCTAATTTTTCGGCGTCGTAATACCAGGCAGAACGAGCGGTGGGGCTATCTGAGTGGGAAGTGGTGTTCAAGTTCAAGGTCACGATGACAGGCGTCGTTTTTCAGAGCTTTCGCCGTTGGACTACGTTAGCCCTGCATTTGTGTCCCTTTCCGCGAAATGTGAGAGAGCGTTCTGGAAGGTTCGTTCCTGGGGTTGTATCTGGTTTTGTCAGTCATGCGCACGTCAACTTTTGACAAAGTAAAGATCTCGTCATCATCACGTTCTTATATAATTATCGACTTTCTCTTGGGGGATTGATTTTTTCTCCTCTCGCTACTTGATGACTTTTCGATTCCTTCCTCACTTCCTTCTTTTTAAGGGGTGGTTTCTATTTTTCCTTCTTATCTAACTCTTTTACAGTACAGTACTGGAGGGTAGTTCACGCCCCCCTAACGTGTCAATTTAGGAATCTTCACATAACAGTATCGAACTTTTCGGTGGTTGTCTTCAAGTTTGCTTGTGGGTTTCTAGCGTTCCATTCACCCTCCCACCCCCCGCTCACCCCCTCGTGACGTCAATCGGCTTGACATGGTGATGGACAGTTTCTGCCTCACAGCCTCCCCCCTACTCTATAGCCTTTTTCGGGTTCTTCTCCTTGGGGCGGGAAGCTGCGACGTCTCTAGAGACGTTTCGCTGCCTTCTTCTATTGCCAGTTATTTTTTCCGACCCAACCCTACCGGGAGTGGGGGGTTTAGTCGTCACCTTTCGCGCCTTGACCTTCTCTTTGAATTAGCGAACCACTTGAGCCTCTGGTGATTTTCTCTTCCAAGTCGCGAAGATTGTCATTTCCCCCTCATCTCCGTTATTTACCTCGTAGGCTGTCGTTCGTGAAGGTCTGGGAAGAGTACTTTTATGTTTTTCCAGTCTTCCAAGTCAAGTGTTCATTTTTGCGCGAGGCGTTGCTTCGGTAGTCAGGCTAAGTAAGTGACTCGAGTCCGTTAATGATAGACAATGACGGGGTGGGAAGCAGGGTTAGTGGGGTGTAAAAGAGTGTCCCTGGAGGTAGCCAGGTACGCGGCGGCGGCGGCGGAAAAGAAGAGCAGGTAGGGGTTGCCATGACGACTGCCCTCCAACGAGGACACCTTCCGCCGTGACACGAGTAACGACGTTCTGTTCTTCACTTCAAAAACTGGTTCCTCGCTTCTTTCGGACTCGCTTAATGATCATTCTCCTCGGCCACGGTGCGAACGTAGGTTAAGCTTGTACTTCGGGGCTACCTTGGTTGCTCCAGCCGGCTCTCGGTATGCGAACGCAGAATCGCACATGGTATGTATTGTACACTACGGCATTGCCAAATGTAGCAGGCGTTTTTGCGCTCGCCCCGAATACCGAGCCAACTTAGAGAGACTCAGCCCTTGTCTGCCTTTATTAGTTAAGTTATCTAAGCTAATAGTGGAACCTGCTGGGATTCTGGCCCACGAAGGGAGGAAAGTTGGTCGAACCTGGAACGCAAGTCCGGAATTCCTGCTACGGGAAAAATATGATCTCGTCTAAGAATTCCTTGTTTGAGAAGTACCAATTTATTCTGTATTTATGCTTCTTTTTTGAGTATCTGGTGCCTTGCATGGATGGCTAGGTTTGTTTTACGTCTGCATTCATTTATTTATTACAGTCTTTATTTTTTGTCTTTCCTTTTCTTTTTATTTCTTTTCATAATATTAGAAACCCTTCCCTAGGAGCTCGCAATTCCTTCTGACCTTCGTGCTCTCTTACCATGTATAGTATTTTGTGTCTTGTACCAACAATACAAGTGAACTCCTTCTGAACCTGCGTTGCACGTTAAGTGCTTGCCATTTTTATTCATTTGAAGCCAGTTCATTTTCCCATGTGGTTTCAAGCTTGTCGGCCGTGACGGCCCCAGAGTAATGAAACATGCCTGCGAAGTACTTAGCCAGGCTTAAGACAAAGTACGAGCCGGAGTACGGGCTGGCGCGACCTAACTGATCGCCTTTTAACTTGCTCTATGGTGCCGTATGGATGCATTGTTGTGCCACCAAAGACACGGGGCGGTGGCCCTCAGCAACAGCTATTAAAGCGGTGCCAACGGGAACTTTCCAAGACGAAGAACGCAGCACCCACTTTGCCATTGTTGGGGAGGGAAGTATCGAGCAATTGGAGAAGGAGGGGGAAAGGGGTGAAGAAAAAGCGCTCGCCTGGCTGGAAGGTGGATTTTGCATGGCAAGCCCCCTCGCCGGCTCAGGGGAGGGGGGGTGGTTTCTCCGCCCTCCTGTCAGACATGATGGAAGTCCGGCCATTACCGGTGACGAGGCAGTGAGGGCGCCCGCACAAATGGCCCCGTCGAGCATCGTACATCACCTTTATTACGCCCTTCTTCATTTTCATATTTCATATTTGCATTTCCCCTGCCTGGCTATAAATCAGAGAGTTAATGGCTAATTAGGTCTTTGTTGCCAGAGAGAAAGAGAGAGAGAGAGAGACAGAGAGAGGGAGACCCTTTTAGATAGACAGGACCGAGTGCACACACACACACACACCACCGAGCGCAACCCAAGGCCACGCAAGACGGAAAAGAGAAGAACAAGAAAAAAAGAAGCGCAACAATGAAAGGGAGCTGCGAGCAGGACTAAGGGGGCACGGTTTCATTGTAGGACGCCCGGTCCGAGTGGCCTTCGCTGCGGCCGGCTTCTTTCCCGTTCCCCCGGTCAATTTCATTCTTGCCACGACATGCAGGCTTGAGGCGCGTTCGTACTGGTTTCAACACGCCGGGCATGAAAGCGAAAGCGAATTGCAACTCGGTGCGAACGCTTGGCGGGTGTTGTGACGTGAGGCTTGTTTTGATGGCTGTCGAGCAAGACAACAGACAAGCGCCGTCTTCTTCAGGGCCCAAATGGGCTCGGTGGGTGGATTTGAAATTCATGTGAGGGGGGGGTGAACTTTATTATTTTGGAAAAGCGGGAGCAGGGGCGTTTTTTCTCTGCTGCTTCCCAACGTGAGCTCATTAAAGCAATAGGGGGGAGGGGGAGTGGAGCAGGGTTTTGATGGCGGGTGACGCTCGACAAGCGACAGCGACGCCGGAATGACGGACAAGAGGCGCCGAATCGATGCCGAGTGATTGATCCGTCCAAGACAGACACACTCTCACACACACATACACACATCTATGTGTACAGAGCCAGCACACGTAACATGTCCCCACTCCACAAGACAGGGATGTGCTGATGCTTGGTGTGGTTCGTGCAAGGCGGCATAGCGACCATAGCGAGACGCTTACGCCCGACTTGCACGCCCCAACAGCCGTTGCGAGCAGGCTGAGCCGGGGGAACGCTATCCATGACGGACTTGCCTTTTTTCTCCTTTTTTTCGCGTTCCAACTAACCGTTTGCCCATTGTTGTCTGCTGGGCTAAAGGTACGGGGCATTTCGTTACAGGTGAAGGGAAATGGTCACTGGGAGGAGAACTCCACGATATTCATGACAAGGAACTGTAGAGACGCGTCAGGGCTCGTCCTCTATGAATAATCCAACTATGTGTTATGAATTGTTTCAACATATCTTGGAATTAGCTTCACGCTGTTGCAAGGCTCATTTGGTTTAATCCTCACCTTTCAAGCCCCTTTGGGTGTAGTCCGACTCGAATGGCCTGGATTTGACATTGTTACCGAAATGTACTGCTTTGTGCTCAATACATCGAGTTAAACTAAAATGAAGGTCGTGATGGTTAATTAAAGTATCAGCTACTGATAAACTCTGAAGTCGTTTTTTCAAATTCATCAAATTCAAATAGAAATCAAAGCGAGTTTCTCAAATCCAATTAAAGTCAAATCGCTTTTGAAATTTCTAAACTTAAGTCGATGCGATGCCAATTATTTCGAATTATGGCGATTACAGTCAGTTAATTAACAGTCAGTTAAGTTCAAGTTAAGGCTTATTCCACTTCAAATCGATCCTCAACTCAAAATTAAATCAAGTAAGCGAAACAGCCAATGAAGGAAAAGTGTTACTATGGCTCCGACGAAAGATTGAACGAAAGCTTTAATGAGTTTATTTATGCGGTTTCAAGACCATGTGAAGCTGCAAAGTGTAAAGATGAGAAAGAAAATTGGTAAGTACATTTTTAAAAGATCAGTTATTTTCCTTTCGTACGGATTCTGCTGTTGTTTTTCCAGACAGTTCAAGTAGAGAAGGTAGCAGTGGGTTAATTCAATTCAGATTCCATAAAAAGGAACTAAATGTAAGCAGATCTATACACGAGTTCCGTTTGGTTTGGTTAGTTCGTCTCGGAGAGGAGTGAAAGGGGAAATGCTGCGTATTGAGACAACCAGGATCCAGAAGTCAAAACAGATGCGTTCTTGACTTGGCCATTCCGCCCCAGTAGGTATTCATTGTTACCGACACGATCTTCTTATCCGCGTCCTGGCCAAACCAGTAAAAGGGCTGTAAAACGAGCCGGAGCTCGTCTATTCTAATGAGGTTTCGTCAAGTCAACTATCGAGTCGTGTCCTTATCGATAAGCTCCGCCCACGTCACGAACTCGCTGGTGGGGGGTTGAAATTTATTACTTTATTTTTGTGCCTAACCAGTAATCAGCTTCCTGAGCGTTTTGTTTCGACGGCTAATACCTTCGCCCGCTGTCATAAATTACTCGACGGTCAGGGTTTGCACCGACGTGCCCATTTCGCTCCAGACTTGCCGCATTATAATAACAATAATAACAACCCCCCACTCCTTTCCGTGGAGGAGCAGCAACCTGCCCGTAACTCCGAGATTCATCTATTTCCGATAGTTGCGCCGTGATGATTGGGTTAGCGGTTTGTCTCGGACGCAGCCGGGAGAAAACTCAAGCTTACGGCCTTCGATCTGCTTTACCCCCCTCCCTTGAGAAGCCAACAGGGGAGAGTGATCCCTGTCGGCCGTTGAAGAGGGCGAAGGGGGTGGGCAAACGAAAAAAAATGGAGCAGGCCCAACTCGTCGAAGGAAATTCCCCGTTCCACTAACATGTCACAGGCTGTAATGAGTTTTTTGTTTATTAATCCATTTGTGTCCCATGGTTTCATATAAAGCTTGAGCTTCCCTCCCCCTCCCTTTCCCTCTGTGCTCTTAAAACTGGACGAGAGGAGGCACAGTGTCGTCTGCCGTTACTTTTCGGGGTTTCGGGGCAGAAAAGTTTCCAGGATGAAACTCTTTGGCTCGCTTTCGGTACCCCGAGGGCAGTTTGAGGTAATAAATAGCCTCCGGCTACACAGGTCGCTGCGCAGGCATTTGGTTCTTTACAGGCGGGACACTTTTTCGTTCCAAACTTCACCGGGGAATTTAAATATGAATTGACCGACTACTTTTTTTCGGTTTCTTTTCCTGTAATAAGCGACTGGTAAAATTTAATTTTACTGTAGACTTTTAAAATACCCTAAAATATTATTTTATTACACGTGTAAGAAGTATTATGATTCGTTTCGATAACTTGTAGTTTAGAATTTTCTTTGCGGTTAATTAAGTACACGTCTTTGTCACGATATTGAATGAAATTGGGGGTGATATTGAGTTTAGCTAATTTCGGTCACAATTAGCCTTTCTAAAGTGTCTGGACAAATTCATTAAATTCACGCCAAGAAATTGGCACAGATCGAAGAGCAATTCACTATAAAAGTGCCGATACCTCCTATATTCCGAGTATGCTGGAAACTGAACTGAAAAATGCTGGACACAAAGACCCAAAAATCTAAAAGGGGCTATAACCCTGATTAACATCAAAATATTCAAAAGGAGTGGGTGGATCAATGGGAAAAAATTCCCAGCCCTTTAAAAGACCTCCAAGCATGTCCTGATAATAAACCCATCATTGCAACGAAACTACCAAGAATTGTTTTGTCTAAGCTGTAACTCAGGCAAGAACCGCCCATTTTCCTACGCTGATTTTTTTTCCAAACGTAGAAAGAACATCGAAGGTGATACACGTGGCTGTCAATGAAAAATAATGTTCCCATTTTTTTATTGTAGACTTTATAGTAAAGATAGGGCTAAGCTTCTAAGAATGTTGGCAAACATCATCTGCACTTCAACCCACCGACTTTCTTGACCAACCCCATAATTACCCCTAAACACTGTCACATTCCTAGAACAGATTTTAAAAAAATAATTTAGCTCATTGAAATGTTAGTCACCCACAGTCCTCTGTTGTATTGTTTTCTCCATCTCTCCTTGAACCGAACTACCACAACCGACCATTCCATATTTTCCTATTTATAAAAGTCAAAATCCATATTATCTAGTTGATAAGGTAAAGCACTACCTAAAGTGTCTGTAAAAGTTCACTTCCCCTCTCTGTGACGAAAATTTCTTAACAAAAGATTTTGTTTCAACAAATGTAACCGTCGATAGTCTATGCCAGCGTTGGTTTCAAAAACAAATCAGCAAAATATTGTAAATTACAATTTTTTCTTAGAAAATAATAGAACAAATACCAGTATTAATCGATGTATCAAAATAAGGAACAGCCAGCATTGTTATTGCGATTTATTGGTGGAAGTATTAGTAGCTCTGACGACGTGACAATGGAGATCCTGCTAGGTCTGCACTAGTGAGATGCCATGGTGAAGTGACATTCTTCTTATCCGGTCGGTGCGAGATTAGACCGCACACTGGCTAACCCGGCAATGCGTTTAAAATATTAACTGTAGGATTGAAATTCCCATTTCTTTGTATCACTGTTTCTGCTTCCCGTCTTTATTGTTATTACTTTCGTACGAAACCGTACTGAGCTGTAATTTTCTTGTGAAGACTCGATTTCATTTCAGAAAATAATGTTTTGCTCCCTAGGCATTAAAGTTCACACATGCTTCTAGTGTATTGCTCACAGTATGGTTTCCTACGCAACGTCCGGTTGAAGTGGGGCCGGATAAATAAGCGGCTTTCGGGCTTAAAGAACAAAAGAAAAATGTTCTTTGGATTATTAAAAGATGTCTTAGAATAAATGGGTGGGCTTCTTCACGTGATCTATTGCACAATTTTGTTTTTGTGCATTACTCGTATTGGCAAAAGAAAAGAGGTAGGAACCCGGCTTATTCATAATAGACAGTCTTCATGGCGAAGGAATCTTTTCCTTCTAGGAGAGTTACAAGAAACTGGATTTACTCTGCTTTTACTCGGCTCTGGCAACCTTTTCATTCCGCTTTCTTATGTGTTGCACATTGTGTTATGGTGGTGTCGATTCTCATGCCTTTACTAGTTTCATGCTGTTGTAATTTTTGTTTTAAGACAGGTGGATTTCTCGTGTATTCCAGTATCATTTTTGACAAGAGATCGAAGCTTGCGCAATAACAGAATGAAATAATAAGTGTTTCAAACATTGTTCTCAATAGCTGATACAAGGAGCTCCTTTATTTTACGGCTACTGCAACTAATTTCTGAAATTTCATGCCCCCCATTTAATGGTAGTCTTATTTACCATCTTTGGGGACCGAAAAACCATTCTTGACAATATCTGTTATATTTTGTTTTAATAACAGCGATTGAAGTAATCGTGTGTATTTTGTGCTAGTTTTACGCACCATCTTTTGGGGCAACACCATTGTAGAAAGTGGTACAGAAATAATAATTCAATGCCAGTGCGAGCATATGTCCTCTACTAGCCTTTATATTTCCAAAACATCACAAACAAAATGTAAGAGCTGAACAAAAAAACTCCACAGAGGTCTAATCAAGCCTCCGGAGGCTGATCAACCTTCATTAAGCGATGAAAGGTCGCCAATCGCTGTCGAAGTGACGACAGACCGCGAAATTCGAAAGCGTTCGTTTTGTATGGAACATTTGTATATAACGAGACTGGTTTAAAGGCTGCTTTGTTTCAGTTGCATAAGTAACACAATTGTCATTGTAGCAAAATCTTTCTCGGATTAGGTTAATAAAACATTTAGTGACCTAGTTGTTGTTGATATCTACATTATTTGTTGTTTCTCAAAACATTTTGCTGCTATGTCATTTGACAGTCTAACCTTTATTACCAAGACTAATGTGTTTAAAGAAAAAATACACTTTACGTAAAAGTAATGTACTTTTCCTTACTCGATATCGAAATTCTTCGACCACTGGAAAAAAATTCGTTCCTATTCTATGTCAACAAGAATTACACAAAACAAATATTGTTTTGCACATTCCCGGCAATGAGTTTGCACTTCATACATGAATACAAATTGTTTGGAAGCTTTTCAAAATTCGTGATCTACTTTCAGAAAGATAGATGATCCTCTCCACCTAGTCTACGACAGTACGTTTCCCTTTCAAAGTGTAGTTTCTATGGTTTCACGTCGTTAACTTGTATAACTGCGCGGTCTACCCTTCCCTTAGTAATTCGTTAGTTCAAGACCCTTCGACATTTAATGTTAGTAGAAACTCTGCGCTATCCCCTGTACGTTTTTTTGCTCAGTACTGTCCATACATTCAAGTCAAGAAACCTTTTACTTGACTTGAGTGTATACCATTGTTTGTGATGTGTGTATGAATTGATGTCAGCCAACTTTTGGTATTATAACTCGTTAACATTTGTCTTAACTTCTCATATCTTTATTCCCACTAACCTAACTGTTTGGACACGCATTATGATATATACATCATGCAATTTATGTTCAACTCGAATTATGAAATATATATCCTCATTAAATTTCCCACTGACCACTTTGGAAAAAGACTCGAACTGAAGAAAATACTTCCGACAAATATGGATAGAAAAATGGAGCGAAAATTTCTCCACACTACAGAAGTTAGGAATTACCCCCTTTGTAAACCAATATGCAAACTTAATTTTGACAGATCCACAGTATCAACAATGATCCAACTAAGATGCGCGCATTTCCCAACTTTGTGCTACCTATATAGGATCAAGAAAACGAATAATACAATATTCCCATATTCCGACCACTTCAAACAAGATTTAGCACATGTTTTTTTCCATTGTAGGTGGTTAAACCGAATAAGAGCAGTCCTACTTAGGAAACTTTGTAAATTATGAATTCACTTCAATGCTAATATTTTTCTTGGTAATCTCAAAGCCTTTCCCTCCAATAGTATGCTTTGATAAAAATGCACTGTCCTTTCTTAAGGAGCCTAGAGCCACATTCTAGTTAACTATACCCGGCCCCACTGTAATAAGTATTTTTTCTCTTCTCCCTGAATGTACCAATTTAGTGATAAGCCAGCAATGAGCAAATGCTCACTCTGGTTGCGAAATACCATTTATTTAAAAAAAATAATGCAACATGACCCTTCTCGGAAACACGGTGCATTTTCCTAGAAGATAACCGGTAGAAGCAGGGCCGGATAAGAGGGCTCCTCCCACTCAACGTCGTTGGAGTCTCAAAAATTGTTCTAGCTTAACTGTTTAAAATATGTATCCGCCACGGAAGCGATCCGAATTTCGTTGCCGGTCGAAACGGCTGAAGCATTTCACCGAAGCGTAAAGCAGGACAGACAAATCATAGTCCTCGTAATTCTGTACTGCCACCCCCTTGAACCACCCTCTCCGGAATGTATTGGCCTTCCCTAAAGCGTGGTGGGATGGGAAGTAAAATAAAAGAAGAAAAAAGGCCTCAGTATTTATATACAGTACGAGCAAAAGTTTTGGGTCGGCCATAAAGAAAATCCGAAAAAAGTGGATCTCGGAAAGCTTCCAAGGAAATTAATACAACATCCCGTCAACCAGAAATGATTTCTGAGATGGCAGTTAGAGAGGGTGCATGGGGGGTGGGGAGAAGACACTGGCACTGGGGCTCTTAGTTTCGGTCTCTTGTCCTTCACAAATCTTGCTTTGCGGGCAATTGAATTCTTTTTGGCACGCCAGCTTCGCTCCGCCTTCCCTTGCCAGCGTTTTTCTCGATTGCCTTTGCTTTGCGAGACCTTCTCTTTTTTTTCTTCTTGTAACGTCAACCCCTTCGAACCCGGGGGCGATTTGCATAAAATCCCAATTTACGGACCTTTTTCCTCGTCAATTCTTTCGGGGATACGAAAAGTTGAGAGACAAATTTGTATTTTTCCCCATTTTTTTCTGGGATGGCTGGGCGGGGCTTAGCGTGACCGAAATGAGAGTCCCATGGAAAACGAACGCCGTAGTTCAGCAATGATAACAGGATCAGTTGTGATAGGCGCTGGGGTTAGTTGACATATAATTCTTACTCCCGGAAAATCGCCGGGCAAAATAAAAGAAAATAAGAAGCAAAAGGAAAGGCCGGGACAAGTTTACGATGTCGATTACTTGCGGGGGCTAACTAGAGGATTCAAGTTTGAGGGCAAGGGTGGGTCGGGTGAGGAGATCGTCATTAACTCGCGGGCGGACTTTATGGAGCGTGAGCCTCTTAACACACACAAAAAGAAAAGACACACTGAAATTATTTCTACTTCACAAAGCGGTTCTCTCTCGGCTTTTATTTCCCCCCCCCCCCCCCCCTTAAACCCGGTGGCCGCGTTTCACCCCTTGGGAGCGGGTTAGTTACCACCAGTCCGCCAAAGTCGGCGCTGTACAAGTTTTCATTGAAACCAGCAGGGGGAGGGGGGGGGGGTGCTTCAAGTGTTTGACCAAGGACGAAGGGGGTGAGCTACAATGTAACGGCTGCTGTAGGCTTTCAATGGCGACGGGAGGGGGTGCAGGGTTACGAGAGGCCAAAGTTTGCGGTAGGGACCTCTAATGGCCTTCAGGTTCCTTGTTACCACAGAAAAAGGGTGAAATGAAGCTTTTTTCATTTTTTTTCATTCTTTTTAACCCCTTTTTGTGCTTTGAAAGGGGTAAAGGGGGCGGTGTCCTGGTCGCTATAGAGCTATAGATTAGAGGAGGTCAGGAGCTCGAATGTGTCGGGCTCACCACCGGCGTAAAAACAGCGGGGAGTCGCTTCATCGTGACGCGGTGGTTGAGAAGCAATTGGCGGGGAGTAGCTCAAGTCGGAGCCGCGACATCTGTAGTGCCCGCGCGGCCGGGAGCAGGGAAAGGAAAGCTGGTGTGGCCGGCGTGGCGAGGGTTCGAAGCCACGGTGACGTGCCTTGACGGCATAAGACAACGCGTTCGTTGAAAACCAGCGGTTATTGTTGTGGATTGGGGTGCCAATTAGAGTCTAATGCAGGAATGAGGAGAGCGAGCATGAGACAGGGAAGGAAAGCTCTCGGAAACACGCGAGGAGAGCTTCCCCAAGTTGCGTCCTCAACACGCTTATGGAGTGTAAATATTTCCAGGAAAAATACAAATAAATACTATAAAGGAAAAATAAAATAAATATTATAAAGGGAAAATAAAATAAATATTGTAAAGGGAAAAGGAAAAAATATTTGAAAGAAAATTAACTGTTCTCTAAAGGCAACCTAGGATAGGCGTTTATAGGGAGTATTAGACGAATTTGGTAGCTTTTTTCATTCGCTATTAGGTTTCTCTATTGAACATGAACATTTCGACCCATTTGGGCGAGGTGAAATCCAACTGGTTATATCTTTAAACACCTTAAACTAAGGCCACCCATTGAAGACTTAATACACACGCTTTCCGGCTGGAAGTTGATCGACAAACCTGTTGTGAAGATTCAGAGACAGGTTGAAGGACAAATCAATGCCTTTTATATCAAGAGACACCACACCGCGATCAGTTTCCTTTACAAACATAAAGGACTAGTGCTAATTGGGTAAAGCATTCAAAGTTAGCAGATAGCAAGATAGTGGGGGTACAATGTTACGATTTTACAAAGTGTTGCGAAATTACACAGTTACAGGGTTGTAGGAATTCACAATCACTTCCAAACCCGCAGTCAGAAATACAGCGAAATCTATAGGAAACTTTCAATTTTCAGGCTGCAAGGAATTCTGACAAATGGTTAATTGTCACACTGTGCATTAGGAAAGTCCAGTACAGTGTGCATTTATATGTCATTAGAGAAAGATAATGTTCAGCTGCATCCGAATTCGCTCCTCTTCTGAGGTCATTCGTCACACTCTTTACACTTGACGCAGTCCTCGTGAAATAGAGATCATAACTCAAACTCTCATTTGTGGCTAATAGCGAGTGTTGCTCAGCTGCAGCAGGATATGCTCATCCGAAGAAACACGCACATTTTTAAACGTTTTCTATACGTCTAAATTCAAACGTGAAACGTGTACGAATTTCGCTTATTAAACGTCTTTTTTTCTGTCCCCTTTAGAAAGTATATTTAGGTAGCAACTAAACATACGTTCGCAAACACGTTTTTTCCAATGTGACTAACAGTTACGTTCAGTGGCGTAACCAGGATTTCATTTCGGGGGGGGGGTTGGAAGTTTCGGGGGGGGGTTAATATGCAATTTTTTTGGACACTTGGTCATTCTCCTATCTTCGCCATTAAAAAATCAAAATTTGGGGGGGGTTCGAACCCCCCCAAACCCCCCCTAAATACGCCCCTGGTTACGTTGAAGAAACACCTGCCGTAGACGTATACTGTACACCCTCTTAAGTATTGGGTCACTCAAAAAGTCAGTGCAGTGATTCGACCACTTTCACATTCAAAAAGCCCCAGTATTTCTCTAAATGTCCGTGCGCATTTTTTTGTTCACAACTAGCAAGAGGGATCTCTCACTGACATGTTAACTAAAGTTTGATGATTTTATTACGTGAATATGAAGTTTTTATTCAACGCTGAAAGATGAACGGTACCGCTGGAAACTATCGCCTTTTTACGCGTTATAATTTCCTCAAATGTCTCAACGCTTCGGAAACGGTTAAAAAAATGTGTACAGTTCAGAGATGATACGAGACCGACTTTTCTCGAGACCGAGACAAGACCGAGACCGGTCGTAAGTGTTCAAGACCGAGACAAGACCGAGACCGCAGCTTTCGAGATCAAGACCAAGACGACACTGACAAAAACAATCCGAGACCAAAGACCGGTCTCGAGACCAAGATCTGTCTTGACTTTTGTTGTAAAAGATTGGCATTTGTTATAAAAGAATATAATTACAGAAGAAACTAGTTATTTATTTACACAATAATCCACAAATGTTTGCTTCGTTTCAATATAAATGCAACAGTATACAAAATCAAATAATTTAAATATAAATTAAAATAAACATAAAAAGTTTGATATACTTATAAAAAATCTACTTATTAACAGAGGCAAGCGTCAACATTGTTAGTGTCTTCAGACATTTGATTCCTTTCTACGTGTCTATATAAATAGTTAAGTAACAGTTTAGCTAAGACATTATAAATAGTTTAGCAAAAAAAACTTATACTGACATATAAAAACCTACATATAACGTACTTAAATATAATTATATACATACTTATATATACATATATAAAACTTATATATAACATACCTAATATATTTAGAAGTCGCTCCAGAGGCCTCACGAAGGTCTTTACGAGGTGAACAAAATGTACACGTAGCAACCCATTTCTGCCTTGCCGAATCATAATAAAAAATCTTTATAGCCGAACGCGATGACCGAAGGTATTTTGTTGGGAAGGTTTTGACTTCCATTTTAGTTCAGTCTTAGTTGGACTAAGACTGAACTTTTTCGGTACATTGGGCTGTATACGCAGTTAAGTGAAATAAGGATAGTTTAAGGATATTATAAGATTATTTTCGTACGTATTTTCGAAGGAGTATTTTCCTAGAATTCCGCGAAACACCAACGCCTTTCACTTCGCAATTAAAGTTTCTATCAAAGACAACCCTATAAGCGTTTAGTGGACCTTGGATTCACCCCCGTATCCAGGGGGGGGGTTAGGGGGTTTTAACCCCCCCCGAAATGTTTTCTCGATTTTTTTAAAAACTTTCTTGACTTCCCGAACACGGAAAAAAAGTAACGTTGACAAGTAATTAAATAAAGCTCAATTCGTTAAGTACGTTAGTATTTTGTTTATTTTTAAGCGAGATAATACAGTGTAAATAAACAGAT